>JAJIBD010026897.1:0-116350 GCA_021461705.1 Cryptotis parvus
ATCACTTGATCACTTGATCACTTGAATCCCGTTATTCATCGATTTGTTCGAGCGGGCGCCAGTAACATTTCCATTGGACCCTATCACGTGCCAATGTAGCCCAATGGCATCTGGTTGATTCAGGAATATGAAGAGCCTCAAACCGTTCCTTCAGGGTCTTAACAAGGAAGTCTGACCATCTTGTAGGTGGGCGGCCACGTGATCTTTTGACATCCCGTGGGATCCAGTCGGTAACGGCTCTAGTCCAGCGGTTGTCTCCAAATCGCATTACATGTCCAGCCCATCTGATTTTCGATGCCTTGGCAAACGAGACAGCGTCCCTGATTCTGGAATAGCGACGGAGGTCAGAACTCCGGATTCCTTCTCTCACTTGAGTGAGACGTGATATTCCAAGCATAGCTCTTTCGATGCCTCTCTGGGAGACCCGGATAGCATTCTCATCCTGCTTTCGTAGGGCCCAGGTCTCTGAGGCGTATGTTAATGCAGGGAGAACGGTGGAGTCGAAGAGATGTGCCCGGAGCCGGAGGTTCTTTGTCCTTTTAGCTATTTCTTCGATGCCTTTGAAGGCATTCCATGCCGCTCTCTTCCTCCTGCACAGCTCAGGTTTTAGGTCGTTCATCATGTTGACTTCTCGACCTAGGTACACATAACTGCTGCATTCAGAGATGTTTGTTCCATTGAGAGTGAATGGGGCCTCTGGAACTAGTTCATTTCTCATGAACATAGTTTTCTTCAGATTCAGCTGTAGACCTACCTTTCCACATTCTCGGTCAAAGTCAGCCAGCATTTGTGCCGCTTGGCTAATGTTTGGTGTTATTAGAACGATGTCATCAGCGAAGCGGAGGTGGTGTAGTTGCCGACCATCTATCTTCACTCCCATTCCTTCCCATTCTAATTGTCTCATGATGTTCTCGAGGGTGGCACTGAAGAGTTTTGGTGAGATGGTATCACCCTGTCGAACCCCTCTTTTTGACATCAATGATCACTTCTTTGTAGAATGGTGAGATCCTGGTGGTGAATCCGTAATACAGCTCACGAAGGATCTTGATGTATTGGGTTTGAACACCCTGTTTGACTAGGGCTTCGATGACTGCTTCAGTCTCCACAGAATCAAAAGCTTTCTGTAAATCAATGAACGTGAGACAGAGTGGCATCTTGTACTCCCTACAAACCTCAATGAGCTTGGTTACTGTGTGGATATGGTCGATTGTGCTGAATCCTTTCCGGAAACCTGCTTGCTCGCATGGTTGACCTTCATCTAGTGTTCTGCTAATCCTGTTCAGGATGACTCGTGTAAACAGCTTGTAGATGACAGACAACAGGCAGATGGGGCGATAGTTGCCGATGTCATGAATGTCTCCCTTCTTGAACAGTAGAACTGTCCTGCTGGTTTTCCATTGGGAGGGCACCTTGCATTCGGACAGGTAGCGTGTGAAGAGCCGAGCTAGTGTATTGATGAGTACCAACGGCAGATTCTTCAGGTGTTCGGGTCTGACTTTGTCTGGTCCTGGTGCTGTTCCCTTCTTTACCGATGAGATGGCATGTCGGATTTCAGAAGGGAGAACGTTGGGAATGACATATCCATCCTGTGGAATTTGGTATGTGGGCAGGTGGATGTGGCTATCAAAGAGATTTGAGTAGAAGTCCTGGATAATCTTCTCCATTGCCTTTCTGGAAGATGTGATAGATCCATCAGGGCGTCGGAGGGCAGTCATCTTGGTCTTATAGTTGGCGAAGGACAGGCGGGCAGTCGCGAATACTTTTCCCGGCTTCTGCTGCATCTTCCAGTATTTCTGCTCTTCTGTCTTTGAGGTCTGCTTTTATCGCTTCTCTGCACTGTTTAGCAAGCTTGGACGTTAGCATTAGGTCTCCTGAGGCTCGCGCCTTGCCACGTTGGCGAATGAGCTCAAGAGTTTCTGAAGACAAGCGTCCTTTTGTGTCTTTCTCTCTCTCGGCATTCTTCGCACAATCATGGAGGTGCTGAACCAGTCGGTTGTATTCTTCATCGATGTCATCAATGATGGTATCTTCCCATGTTGCCGCAATGGTGCCAAAGAGTGCCCAGTTGGTGGTCGTTCTGGGAGTTCTCTTCTTAAACTTTGCAGCCTTTTCTCCCGTTGCGGGAAGTAGAATTTTGCACGAAGGAGGCGGTGGTCCGATCCTGTGTGGAATTTGGGGACGACAGCAACATCGGTCAGACAAAACCGTCGATTGAAGATGATGTGGTCAATTTCATTGTGGAACTGTCCGCCAGGAGATTCCCATGTCCAACGTTTCACTTCAGCTTTCTGAAACTGTGAGTTCCCATGAATAGTCTTGGTGGACATGATGAACTCAGATAGTCTCTCACCTTGTTCGTTCCATTCTAGGCCATGGGTCCCGATGTGGAGTTCTTCAGCCGATCTTCTCGGTCCTATCTTGGCATTAAAATCACCGACTATGATCTTGTAGAAGGTGTGATCTTTTTTATAGAACTCCTCCAATTCCATGTAGAATTTCTCAATTTCATCTTCTTTGTATGTGGATGTTGGTGCATAGACAATGAAGATAGAAATTGCTGGCAGTGGACCACATCTCCTCAAGTGTAATCGTCCTATTCGGTTTGTTAGGCATTCAAATGAATCAATGTTGACAGCCATGTTCGTGTTGACAAGGACACCAACGCCACCGACGCCTCTTTCATCACATGTTCCAAGGAACAATTCTTCTCCGGTGTCAAATACAGCATGATGCGACTGGCGCCTCCTCGTCTCAGTCAGACCAATGATGTCGTACTTGATCTTTCTTGCTTGCAGCATCAGATCCTCAATATATGCTTCCGTTGCCAGTGTACGTGCATTGAAAGTACAGACAGTCATTTTAGTCCTTCTTCGTTTTGGCAGCCTAGGACAGCCTTGAAATTTTATCAGGCACTGCTTGTTTGCCTTTCTTACTGCTGCCGTATTAAGGGCTCTTTCGGGGTCAGGAAAATAAACATTTTTGTTACTGGATTTGGCATATCGAACACGCATCGGACAGCTTGCCAGGCTCTGCCATGCGGGCACTATATTCTCATTACTTTGTGGGACTCTCTCAGAGGGGTGGGTAGAATATTTGTGGTAGTTTGGAGGTAAGTCGGCTGCCCCAGCGGCCGCTAACGGCAGAAGCTGGTTTCTCCTCTGCCGGGTGTACCTGTGTCTTAGGCTCAAGCATTTCTGGGTTTGAAATACTCTCCTCTGAAGGGCGGGTCTCTGCAGGGCGGGTCCTTGTAGGCTGGGTTTCTGACAAGCTGGGCTGGAGACTGGATTAATCTGTGGGCTGGAGACTGGATTAATATGCTGTGGGGAGATCTTACCAGCTGCAGAGTGTGGATTGTGACACAGATCGCTGCCAGCAAGGTGTGGGGGGGTTTCTCTGGGCTCCTCCGAGGCTCCATCGGGATGGTGGACTCGGGTCGGAAGTTGCTCTCGTGGTCCATGGAGTGCAGGGGGTTCAACGGGGAAAGCTGGTTTCTCCTCTGCCGGGTGTACCTGTGTCTTAGGCTCAAGCATTTCTGGGTTTGAAATACTCTCCTCTGAAGGGCGGGTCTCTGCAGGGCGGGTCCTTGTAGGCTGGGTTTCTGACAAGCTGGGCTGGAGACTGGATTAATCTGTGGGCTGGAGACTGGATTAATATGCTGTGGGGAGATCTTACCAGCTGCAGAGTGTGGATTGTGACACAGATCGCTGCCAGCAAGGTGTGGGGGGTTTCTCTGGGCTCCTCCGAGGCTCCATCGGGATGGTGGACTCGGGTCGGAAGTTGCTCTCGTGGTCCATGGAGTGCAGGGGGGTTCAACGGGGAAAGCTGGTTTCTCCTCTGCCGGGTGTACCTGTGTCTTAGGCTCAAGCATTTCTGGGTTTGAAATACTCTCCTCTGAAGGGCGGGTCTCTGCAGGGCGGGTCCTTGTAGGCTGGGTTTCTGACAAGCTGGGCTGGAGACTGGATTAATCTGTGGGCTGGAGACTGGATTAATATGCTGCTATGTAGACATAAAGAAGCATAGTAAGGGAATAGCAAATACCTATGAAGTTGTGTGTAGAACTGACTTTGCCACAGTAGGGGACTTGGGAAACTTAAGAGAGAGTAGAATGAGGATTAAGACACTTGGGTAGAAGGTGTGGTGTGGGGAAAATTTTGTGCATAAAACCCTACTCATTGAATTTAAGGTGTATATTTCATAATATGATTTCATTTTCATTAGTTATATAGACAAAACTCCATTTCTTTATAAAAGCTTTTAAAATAGGGACTAGGACATAGGAAAATTCAGACTGAAATTTCTCAATAAGATGCATCTAATTCTCCGAAGGGAAATTAGTATCAAGGTAATTTGATGCAACAGTAGAGAAAAGGGTAACTTTTATTAAATATATTTTAGGGAGAGCTTTGAGGTGAACACATTAAAGTTTACCAACGGTCACTAATTCTTCTCACCTCTTTTTGTGCTTAGGGTCAAATGAAAATGTGACTAGTTCTCATTATCATTTACTGAAAATGATAGGAATTACCATGCTTGATGTGAATCTTTTAGCTCAATGAAATTTTTGTTAAACTTATTACCTGGTATTGAGAAGCAAGTTAACTGGTGCAGCTATCAAGGTTATTTAGAAAATAGAATTTATTTCAGTGAGAAGTTAATTGTTATATTATGCCACTGTGACAAAGGTGGTAAATGTTGCAAAACCAAAATGCAGGCAATTAGGACTAAGAGACATTTCCTCAGCTTTCAAAGTGTCTCTAAATATCAATATATTGATTACAGATGAATGTTACTGGACTTGGAACACATAGGACCCTAAATAAATTTTAAAAAAGAGTTACAGATATTTAAGCTTCTCCTTTCCTGATATTTCAATACTTTTCTGAAAGTTAAATTCCAAAATAATTATACTCTGATTGAGTTTATACAGGAGTGTCGACATATCTCTCTCTTTCTCTCTCACTCTCTGTCTCTCTCTCTCTACTTATCTATTTAGTGAATGTTTATTTTATGTACTTTTGACTCTGCAATATTGGAAAATAAAGCCAAAGATTGGTGCTGAACTCTTAAAAGCTATTTTTTACTGAGAGTTATGACATATTTTTGTCATTTGACTATTTTTAAATTCTCTATAGTACCACATTGGAAGGAAATAGGCTTTTGAAAATTGTGTTTCTACATCAAATAAAAATGTATCGAGCTACACTTTAAACCTTAGAACTTAGCTTCAAAGGAATAGCTTTTATTATTGAAAATAAAAATGGTAATCTATAGACAATCTTATATTGGTTGCTAGAATGCTGTGACATTTCAGACATATGTTCAACTTCCAGTTCCATAATGAATTTATTTTGAGTCTATTTATATACAGTTCATTTGAAGGGCAAAAGTGAGAAATTCTACACAAATGGCAGGGGTCCAAACTGATGTCAGTTAAGCAATGATTTCATGTGTAATACAACCCCCTGCCAGGATGTCTAAAGTGTTACCTAGAATAATAATTCAATGCTAAAAGACAATTGTAAACTAATTTTAAATTGAGAGAAAAAAACATTTATTCCTTGGCAAGATTGGATTAGAAAATGCTTCAAAGGTTGAAGGGCAGTATTCATTGACCCAAGTGCTGATCTGTGGAAGGAGTAAATGTAACATAGCATAGAAAATAGTTTGGACTGATCACTGTCTATAAGGTCAGATGATTAAATAGATGTGTAACTGTGTCATAGGGCAGAATGTCAAGATTGACCCTCTGCTTTCAAAATATTCTTGATCTCAAATATCTTTCAGAAAATGTATGTGTGCTTACTGGCATAAATGAGCTGGGAATGAACAAGGTCTTCTAGAGACCTTGAAATCAGTATGGTCTCTTGACATCTCTAAAATAAAGATGATTTTGAGCTCAGTGAGATATTTGCATTGCCCTTAGCACAAATGCAACTACCATGGATTTGAATAGTTTGTAGCAGCCTATTTTATGATATACATAGTCTTACAACTTAGGACAAATTCTACATTATACATAAATATTTATCTCCCCTTGTCTGAATTTTTCCTAGATTTTTGAGTGCAATATGATTAATTGTACAAAAGTAGTCCCCATCCTCATGAATCACACAATCAAGTGGAAAAAGTGAGTCATTACATAAATAAAAGGCAACTGAAAAGAGTTGTGTCTCATAAAATGAAATATAAATATAATAAATAGCGAAGTCCTTTTTGTATCTCCTTATTTCATACAAATGAGCTCATGCTGATTATAATTTGAAGAATTTAAGGATCCTATTTAAAACTATAAATAGATTTTTAGTGCTGTGTATTTAGCCTACTTTTTCCCTGTTAACCAAGCTGTTTTGACCCTTTGTAGATCCAATTGCTACAGCTATTAAGGAATTTGGTGGGGGCGTTAAAATTGTGTTATCCTGGAAAAGATTTATTTTCCACAAGACATAGTATTCAAGAGCATCATTATATAAAACACATCCATCTTAATTATAAGTACAATGTTTAGTCACGAAATACTGAGGGCAATAACTATAAATCACATATAATTATATCATTCACAGCATAGAACTAGGTATTGTTGAATGAAAGTGGCATTAGATATTATATTATATATAAAATTAGTTTCAAGAAAATAACCACTGGCCAGAGCAATAGCAGTGGGTAGAACATTTGCTTTGCATACGGCCTACCCTGGTTCGATCCCTGGCATCCCATATGGTCCCCTGAGCACCACCAGGAGTAGTTCCTGAGTGCAGAGCCAGGAGTAATCCCTGAGTATTGCTATGTGTGACCCAGAAAAGCAAAAGAAAAAAAAAAAGGAATCAGTATAGATCTGACTTCATATTTTCGACAGTAACTTGATAAAGTGACATTTATATGATTGTTAAAACTGCGTACCTTTTGGACACTTAAAGGTGTTTATTACAAATGCAGTTACTGTGGAGTTAAGGAACTTGATGAAAGCTTTTGAATTTTATTAACTGTCCTGAGGAAGACTTTAATGAATTCATGGTGAATTTGCAAAATGAATAAGTTAATGAAATTCACCTGCCCTTGTGGCATGTAGAATTGGACTTTTACCAGCTTTATATATTTCTCATTTCTCTAAATAGAAAATAACTTGCTTAATTGTATACATTTTATCCTGCTGAGCCCACCTATAGATTTCTCACACAGTGAGCTGAATTCTATCCCTTCTACCTTTTGTTTGACCCGGTCTGTAAGAGTTAACTGTTCTGACCTAGAGGCTCTAGTTAATTTTCAGACTGTCACCTGAGGTTCCCTGATCCTCTCGAACTTCAATTCTACTTTCATTTAACCCTCAATTTGACAAAAATTCTTCTATCCTCTGTCCTTCCCACTTGTACAAGTGAAGTCACTTGTATGTTCTCTGATACATGGGTCCCAATCTTCTCAAGGCCAACCTGACCGCACCAATCTGACACCTAAATGTGTCAAAATACCCAGTTTCTGCATGAGTTAAATCCCGGTAGCTGCCTCAGTGATACGAAAAGGATCATTGTCTCTCTACTTTTTTTTTTTTTTTTTGGCCACCTAACACTGGTTCCTGTGAGGAAAAAAAGCAAGAGTACTGATGGTGAACTATTTTCTCTAAAGTACTTTGCTCTGCTTTTTTTTTTTTTATTTTTTTTTTTTTTTTTGCGTTTTGGGTCACACCAGGCAATGCTCAGGGTTTCTCCTGGCTCTGCACTCAGGAATTACTCCTGGCAGTGCTTGGGGGACCATATGGGATGCTGGGGATCGAACCCAGGCCGGCATAGGCCGGCCATGTGCAAGGCAAACGCCCTACCCGCTGGGCTATCGCTCCGGCCTGTGATCATTACTTATGAAGGATAAATGAAAAAAGTAGAAGATTGCTCAGACTTTAAACTAAAATGGGAAAATACAGCTGTCTGAATAACCAAGGTGGATTTGGTTTTCTAAAGTTGCTGCTGATAGTTTTAATTGAACATGTGCAATGGGATAATGCCTTGAAATTTTTTATTGTGCTCTTAAAAGTTTTGTCTTTCAGCGCGTACACAGCCATTATCTTATTATTCCTTGGGCATTTTCTTATTATTCCCCACTGTGCCAGGGGAGATTTGTTAGAGAAAAAAACAAGCAAGGAGAAAGCATTCCCAACCCTCCCCCTTAGAAACAAGGAAGGAATAAAGGAATGCATTGTAAGAAAGGTTTCTTGAGGCTGAGGTAACTGTTGGCAGTGTTCTCCTTGGATGATAAATCTGTGAAATATTCTAGAGTGAAAAGTGGCATTCTTTTCATATCCTACTTTTTACCAAAAAGTTACCTTGAAGTATTCAAATGTCCTTTAACTTAGAGCATATAACCATGCTCTTCATGAAATCTTGGCTCAGAGGATGTTGGGAAGAAGAAAGAGACAGAGAGGAGACGAGATTACTAATTCTCTTCTCTGGGCTGTGGTCCAGAGTATGTTTGAAAAGAGATTATGAGCAAAGTCAGAGGAGTGCTCTGCTTCCCATTGGAGACAACAGGAAGATAATACTTCCTTGCAGTGACTTCTATACAGAATTGCTGCACAACGACTTCAAAGACTAATGAGCCTATTAAGGAAAGATTAAAAATTGTCTTATGGATTGACTTTTTATATGCACCCTGTGTATTCCCATAGGCGTCTTAGCAGCAAATGGTCACAATGAACTGAAATGAGGCAAAGGCCAGACTGAGAACAACGCTAACTAGGGTCAAATAGAGACAGGCAGACCCTCAGAGGTGTCTATAGGAAGCTATGGCATCAAGTCATCAGTCTCCAAAGTATAAATAGTAATGTTTGTGTCAAAAGCATCGCCCCTAAGACATAAACATAGGTTTCAGCATCAGAGAAAAAAGAGAACAAAAAAGAATCCTAGACAACAGGCCCTGTTGAGGTTCTAAAAGGTAGAAGAACACATATGACCAGGTGACCTTTTGTTATTTTTTTGGTCTCTTCTCCCATATTATAAGATAATAATTCTTACTCTTCCCCCAGAAAGTACTAATCACCTGGAAATATTAAAAAATGTTTATCTAAGACATTGTATTCAAACTAACCTTAAAAATATATTGAACAAATAGTTAGAATTGCTTACTCTGAACAAGAAGGATATATTTGCTTCCCTTTTAGTATCTGTATTACACGCCATAATTTCCAAAAAGGTGGGAGAGAGAAAGAAAGGAAAAAGAGAGAGAGGAGAAAAGCACACATTCCAGAAACAGGCAAGGGGTGGGGGCAGAAGGGAAACTTGGGACATTGGTGGCGGGAAATGTACACTGGCGAAGGGACGAGTGTTGGAACATTGGATGAGTGCAACCCAGTCATGAACAACCTTGTAACTGTGTGTCTTCTATCACTATCACCATCACTATCCTCCCGTTGATCATCTATTTGCTAGAGCGGGCACCAGTAATATCTCCATATTTCCTGTTTAATGCTAGTAGAGCCCAGGGCATCTATTCGCTCCAGGAACATAAAGAGCCTCAAACCATTATCTTAAGTCATGGGAACGAACTTACTGTGATTAAATAAAAAAACTTAAAATTAGATCGAACATGCAATATTTCCCCCCCCTAATTAGAAATGACTAGATGTCTAGAGAAAAGAGAGCTAACAGGAGAAAACAATCAAAATAGAAATCAATTTCTAGACCCAAATTCTGGAATGGGTATGGGGCAGCATGGCCTGGCACATCCAAAACAGAGGCTGGGTTTTCTCATGGTTAACATCTTTTCTGTTTCTCTCCTCACTCTCACTAGCACCAATGCTTTCTCTGTCAACCCAGTGCGATATCGCCAACACCTTTGATTCTGTTTCTATGTTTTGCTCAAAGTCTCTAATGTCAGCATGTGGCTCTTACATGCCTGGAATTCTTTTGTTTCTCCCATTTCTCTATTTCAAGAGTTTCCTATTGCTTCTCATTATACATTCTCTCCCAATCCTTTCTGTGCCTGGCTTTTAGACTGATCTTAAATGAGGAGCAATATTCTATCCACTGTCCACTTCTCAAAAACATATTCAGTGGTTAATCATTATGAAAATAATCTGTGAAAACTACCCCTCTGAAAACTATATATCATATGAAATCATCTGGTCTTACATAAGAAGTCTTCTGTAAAATAACTATAAATTAGCTTTACTGATATATCCTTTCTTTGTTTCTATAAAGATTCAGTTGGATAATTTTTCAATAAAATTCTGCTGGACTTTAGATCCTAGGGCTTTAGCTAATGTCATTTCTTTCGTCTACTGTACCATCGTCTCTCCCTCACCATTTTCTTCTCCTTAAATTCTTTTTGTATAAATCTACTATAAATCTTCTACTGTCTAATATTCTACTGGTAGATAATACATAGTTAGAAATTTAAAAAAAATACATATATAAGTATATTTACATATATAGTATATGCATATATACATATATATCACTATATAATATATATTATATAATACATACAATATACTACATATTGTATACATATACATATAATACATACATTATACATATAATACTTACAACATAATACAATAATATATTATATAATACACATGCATATGTATATACATATATATGTATATATGTATATACATATATATGTGTATATATGTATATATGTGTATATATATTATATAGTGATTTCTGATGATGAATGAGACTAGACATCCAAAAGAAAGTAGAGATTATTTTTTGGGCATAAAGGAAAAATGCTCAAAAGAAAAGTAAAAACAAATAGTTCATAGGAATAAAAACCAACAAAAAATAATTTCTCAAGCTCTCTTTTGCAATCTAGATAGGACCTGATCATGATGAAAAGAAAATTGAGAATATATATAGAATATACATAAAACAGACTGAGATTTGCCATGATATTGAAAATGCCTCTAACTGGGGCCAGGTTCCTCAGCATGTTCTTGCACCAGGAAGGTGAACTCTCAAGGAGATTGAAGTTCTGACACTCAGAGGAAGTTGGTTTTGACTGATAGAACTTTCCTAATCTTCAAATATTTCAAATGAGTAGCTTCTTCACAAAGCTGCACAGCTATATGCTCCACGACAGGTGGAGAAAAGAAGGTTTTTCTATATTTTTTCTGAGCTACTGATAACAGAACAAGTGGTTGAAAGCAAAAGGAAGCCTTTTAATCTGGTTAAATAGGGGATGGACCCATACAGTTCATGACAGCAGTGTGTCCAGAGAGAAATTATCATACAGAAATATTGATATTAATTTTTGAGCTGTTTGTACTGTAGTGGACGATGTAAAACTTTCCTTGGAATATTTTTATGGAAGCATCACTAATAGGATTTGTTTTTATGTGAGCATATGCTTTTAAGGGACTTCAAAGGCATTTGAATTTTATGAACACAAAGGTAGCACAAGTTGTTACTTGAGCCAGAGAATATGAATTCATTTTACATCTGAAGTATATTCTAAAATTCAGATCTCTTCCTTTAGAATTAATGAAAAAACACATAGAACAGGCTAACATTAAAGCATAAACACCTTCGGTGTGTCAGTTTCGATTTTGCTGCCATGTTAATGATATTCAGGATATCCTCTTAATTTTTTCTCTCCTCCCTCTCTCTCTCTCTCTCTCTCTCTGTAAGCATGAGTCCATTGAATGGACTATTATTGTATGGAAATGCAAACCTGAGTGTATTGAGTGATTCATTCACTTCTTCTAGTCCTTCATTAAAAGCTATTCTGTACTTAGTAAACAATAGGGACTCTAACACTGTGTTCAGAAACTCAGGGGTCATTTCCCATGAAACTCAGATATTTACGTCAGATGTTTTAATACTTGGTCTGGTAACGTGATTACCACTAGGGCCTAAAGTGCTGGGGGCCACCAGAGCCACCTTCAGTGGTGTATTGGGAACTTCAGCGTTGCACCTTTGATCTTGGGGTAACCTGAGTATTGTGGATTGAATTCAGAATTTAGGCAATCAAGACATGCATCTCTGACCACCAAGCTATCTCCTAACCCCAATAAATATTTTAAATGCTTATTATTAGAATCTCTTGAGTTTCCAATAATTTTATGATATGAGGTTACTTGGGTCACAACCTTGTGCAGTCCAAAACCAAAACTACATTACATAAGATAAACGTTAAATAGTTGAAAATTAAAACAATTATTTAAAATTATGTGGAAAGTTAATTTTTTATGCTGTATCAGAAGATAAAGGTTAAGTTTGGTAGAGATGATACATTGAACAGAGACAGCTACATCTGAGTTTGCACATAGAACAATTGTGTAGTTAATTTCATCTTCGCCTATAGGTGTTCTTATTTTTTTATTTAATTTGGATTTCTGTTAAATAAAAAAATCTTTAAAAATACTGATAAATATGCTTTTAAGAAAACATATAGTAGACACAGTTACTTTATACTATATATACCTTTCACTTGAGCCTGTTGGGTTGGGTGAGAGTGCAGGGATAGGGATGAGGTTTAGGATCTGACGGGATTTTAAGCTGAATCCTAATTTAAGTTGAAGTGCTATGTCACTTAGAAAAGAGTATTAGGGAAAAATTCATACACTCATCATTGTTCCCCTGAATTGTCCTTTTCTCTATGAATTGGAGATAGAAAAGGAAGTTCAGAGTAAGTGACTATCTTCAGAGTAATGATTCTGAATATGGACTTGTCACTTGTGATAACATCATATTTGACTCAAGGCTAATACTATGGCCACAGATAGCTGTTGGGAACGATCAGAAACAAGTCTTTAGTGGGATATCTAAACTCTATGTAAACTGCAATAAAAGCAGTTCTATTTTTAGAAGAAAGAATAAAAGAGAGAAAGAAAAAAAGTGAATGAAAACAGATCATGAATTTTTGAGGACAGTTAAACCATATACATATTATTTTAGAAAGGAAGTTTCATTGTGCACGATTTCAAACCTTATTAGTAGGAACTTATTTTTGTTCAATTTTGCTTTTTCAGATTGAAGCATTAATAAAAAAAAACTCTCTTGGTGGTTGAAAGTAGGACATAATAAGCTGTATTATTCTTTTTGGAATAGAGTAAAGAAATACAATAAGCTAGGAAATCTTTTAATTGGGGAGAAATCACTTTCAAATAAACAGCAATATATACATATAATACATATACATCTTTCCTTTAATTTTTAAAGTACTAGAATAAAAATATGTAATCCGTTAACTGATTTTTACTTTTTTCTTAAGTAATTTATTTGGGTCACTGCACTTTTTATATTAGTCTTTAATATATTCTCTACAGAATTCTCAATTGACTGCAGAAATGATTAACAGTAGGCTCTCCTGCTGTTGAACTCAATCATTCATGACTTCACCAGATGTTTTTTTTTGGGGGGCGGCAATGATTTTTTTTTCATATTGTTTTCCCTCCCCTGGATACAGTCAATATTCAAACTGTGACATTCATATTGAGTTTCCATGACTAAAATATCAATTAATATTTAGAATATATTCAAGTTTTTGCATATTTAACATGAGAATTTTGCTATTGCTGTTAAATGAATTTTGAGGTATAGTTACTTTCCTCAATGTCTTTCTTTACATACAACCTTGTTTATTTTCTCTCTCTAATTCAAGTGACATTGATTTTACCACATTTTTCAATATTCTCTGTTGTGATTCAAGTTTTCAAAAATTTGCATTATTTAATGTTTCTGTAATATGCTGGTCAACAATAATGCTGAAAAACAACATAAGTTGCTATTTTTCCACTTGTTTCTATTTTTTTTTTTTTTTGCTTTTGGGTCACACCAGGAGATGCTCAGGGGTTACTCCTGGCTCTGCACTCAGAAATTACTCCTGGCAGTGCTCAGGGGACCATATGGGATGCAGGAGATAGAACCTGGGCCAGCTTGGGCCAGCCTCATGCAAGGCAAATGGCCTACCTGCTGTGCTATCGCTCCGGCCCGTGTTTCTAATTTGTATATGTAGCCTGCAATACAGCTAAATCAAAAACAAAGAATGAAACACATAAATTTTGTCTAATGTTTTAATTGCTACAACATATATCTGAGGGACAAAACATCATCTAACTTTCATTTTGTTACAAAAATTTTCTGGAAGTTTTATGTCTTCATATAATTGTTCAATAGAACTATGTGTCATATGTTCTAGAATATATTTATAATTTGAAGTCAGGGATCTCAGTCTATTCTATTTAAGCAACTAACAAGAATTTGATACAAAGTAGGTAATGCATTAGTAGATAGTAAATAAAAGCATGCATATACATTTACTAGTAAATGTGTTTATATAGAATTATATACATATTTTGCCCATGTGTGCATGCATATATGCCAATTTTAACCACATAAAATTTGGAAAGTTTGTCTGCTTAAAAATCTCAAGGTGTCTTAATGATATGATTTCGTTGGAAAGTGCAACAGCAAAAAAGAATGACTACATCAAATTAAAGAGCTTCTGAATGATAAAAAGAAACATGGGAAAAACTAAAAAATACCCAAATGAATGGGAGAGAATATTTTTACTCAGCAAATTAGATAATGGATTAATATCCAAGATATATAATCTTCTCATAAAGATGATAAACAAGAAACAATGTTAAAAATGAAAAAAAACTATTAAAATACCAAGAGAAAATGGACAAATACTTTTCTACAGAAGATGGATGGTCAATAGGTACACAAAAATGTACAACATCACTTATTATCGGGAAATCCAAATGACGATGATAATGAGCTATCATCTTACACCAGTGAAAAGGGAATACGAAAAAGGAATTCTTTTCCACTATCGGTGGGAATGTTTGGTTCAACCCCTTTGGTAAATGGTATGGGGATTTCTCAGAAAATACAAACTATTAATTCCATTTCTTGGTACATATTCCAAATACACAAAAAATATACAGACAAAGAGAATATGTGCACTGTTATTCTTTGTACCGCTTAGCACAGCAGCAGAAATAGGGGAAACAACCTAAGTGTCCAATAACAAATGAGTGGATGGAGAAGGTATGGTTTATTGGCACAATGGAACATCATGGAGTGCAAGTAATGGTGAAGTAATTCAAGCTATGCCATTTGGAAGGAACTGGAGGATATCATGTTAAGTGTAATAGGGACAGAAAGCTGTGTTCAGGGGACTACACTTGGCGATGCTCAGGGGGTGTATCTAGGACACAGATGAACCAGTCCCTGGTTACAGTTCCATGCAAGGCAAGAGCTTTAACATAGTAGTAAGCTACTATAAAGCATCCGAATAAATTTCAGAATCACAGTGTAAGATGACATCTGACATTCATTTAGAATTTTTCAAAATTGTCATTCTATTGGGTCTGGATAGTTCTTGTAGTGAACGTGAACTTTCCTGTTCATGTGAGTAATGTAGTGCATCCTTCACCTTCGCCTTTTATATGTCCCTGACCCGTTTTCTTGTGTAATGCCCAAACATACTTCTAGATATTGCCAAATATCACCTTGTGCACAAAATCACTTAGAGAAGAGAGATAGTTTTAATAACTAAATAGTGCATTTACGTATAATTTATTTGACTTAGATTATTGGAAAAAGGTTGCCTTAGTAGCACTTTTCCCTTCCACATGTATACTGATTTTGCTGACATAAAGGATTCACTTTCTTTCTTCCTGACACTTTATTATTTGTTGAAAAAATCATATAATTACAGTCCTCTCTCAGAGTCATAGTTCTAATTATTAGCCACATTGACCTTTTCTTTTGAATATAAAGAAACAAACTTTACATCATAAAACATAAAAGCACTTGCAATAAATGCTAGTTGCAAAGAAGTGCATTCATTATGTGTTCCCAAATTAGAAAGAAACATCTTTACAAGGTCTTTCTTTGAATGTATTTGAGACTCTTTCTGGAAGAATTTCTTTATTTTTAATGTTGGCAGACAGCAGGCTTTCAGGACCACAAAAGACCTCTTACGAAAAAAGCTAAATCAAACCTTATTTATTGCTTAATGAAAAGACTTATGTGGAGTTGGCATGCAACTTCCAATCCTTTCTGACTTTTCAGATCCATAAAAGTCAAATTAAACTAAATCATTTTTTTGTAGGGTGCATCTGACATCATAGACAAATTTTCTGTGAACAGTCAGGCTGGGTTGTGTTGCAGAGCTTGGCCTGACTGAAGGGGCTGAAGGTCAGTAAGATCCATCTTGACCGAATATTTGAATACTTTTCATTGCATGGTATCTGGCTGGTATCTGTCTTTATGAAATAGCTCAGATGGAAGCTCCATGCCTCTGCTTGCTTTAGAGACACGTTGACTTTTTACTACAAATAAACAAAAATATAAAAACAAAAGAGAATATTTGCACTGTTATTCTTTGTACCACTTAGCACAGCAGCAGAAATAGGGGAAACAACCTAAGTGTTGTCCAAAACAAATAAGTGAATAGAGAAGGTATGGTTTATTGGCACAGTGGAGCATCATGGAGTGCAAGTAATGGTGAAGTAATTCAATGTGTAATTTTACTACACATTGATGTAAAAAACTATTAATTTTAAGATTATATCAAGAAATTCCTCTAAAATCCTTCTCAAGAACGTCTCAAAATATTAGCAATGTTCAAATTGATTATTTATAGTGAAACTATATTTTTTCTTATTCAATATTTTATTTTGTTATTACTGGTTTTGGCATATTGAATACACATCAGACAGCTTTCAAGAGCATTGAAGAAATAGCTAAAAGGACAAAAATCCTCCGGCTCCAGGCACATCTCTTCGACTCCACCATTCTCCCTGCATTAATATATGTCTCAGAGACCTGGGCCCTATGAAAGCAGGATGAGAACGGGTCTCCCAAAGAGGAATTGAAAGAGCTATGCTTGGAATATCACGCCTCACTCAAGTGAGAGAAGGAATCCTGAGTTCTGACCTCTGTTGACTATCCAAAGTCAGGCAAGGCATCGAGAATCAGATGGGCTGTACATGTAACATGATTTGGAGACAACAGCTGGACTAGAGCCATTACTGACTGGATCCCATGGGACGTCAAAAGATTATGTGGCTGCCCACCTCCAAGATGGTCAGACTTCTTCTTCAAGACCCTGAACAAATGGCTTGAGGCTCTTCGTATTCCTGAAGCAAGCAGATGCCATCAGGCTACACTGGCACTTGATAGGGTCAAATGGAAACATTACTAGTGCCCGCTAGAGCAAATTGACGAATAATGGGATGTCAAGTGATCAAGTGAATATTTTCTTTATTAAAATACACTTGTACATGTATATACACACAGATATATGCAGGCACACATACACATATACACATACATATACACACATACATATATGTTTTAGGGATGGGGCAATGCTCAAAGAGATGGAAAAGATTCGTTGCATGCGGGAGCTCGAGGTTCAATTCTCAGCACCGCATGAACCCCTAGCACCACTGTGTGTGGCCCCAAACCGAACCATAACAAACCTACAAAAATAAAACAAGAATTCAATAAATAGCCTAAATTTTATTTAGGCAATAGAGATAGTACAGCTGTTAAGACATTTGTTTTGCATTTGTCAGCCAAGGTTTGACTCTGGTAAGCCCCTTAAGCATCACCATGAATAATCCATGAGTCAGAAGTAATGATCCAGCAGTATTCCGTGAGCACCTCTGGGTGTGGCTCAAACCCCCTATTATTGATATGTGTACATGTCTGTGCACATATGTGTGTTTCATTAAAATTCTATCGATATGAGCATTTAAGATTTGGAATCTCATATTATTGTTTAAAAATAAATGATTATTTTATAAATGAAATTTAATTTATAAATTAGGGGACTGTTTACATGACTGTTAGAAATTTAGATTAAAGAGCACTGTATCACTGTATCACTGTCTTCCCATTCATCATCGATTTGCTCAGGCGGGCACCAGTAACATCTCCATATTTCCTGTCTTATACAAGTAGAGCCCAAGGGCACCTGTTTGCTCCAGAAACATAAAGAGCCTCAAACCATTCCATCAGGTCATGGGAATGAGGACTATAATTGTTACTGGTATTTGGCATATCAAATACAACATGGGTAGCTTGCCAGGCTCTGCCATGCGGGTAGCATACTCTTGTAGTCATCTCTAAATCCAGCACTTATTAATTACTTGAATAATTAATTATTAATTAATTGCAATTAATGAACCGCGTGGCCGCTTGCAGCTGGGCTGTGATAGGCTGGTCTGCTGGGTAAAGTTCTGATGAGGGGGGAAGTCCAGATGTGGAAAATGGAGGCCCACATGGAGTGGGGGTTCGTCTGGTTTGTTGCAAGGCTCTGCTGGGGTGGCAGGCCAGGGCTAGAACATGCCTTCCCTCCCGGGACACCTCATGAGTGGCTGGACACAGGGAGAGCCAGTAGCAGCTCTGCCCCATGTCTGTGAATCTCTCACAGACATGATTAAAGATATTTAATTTAATCTTAAATTATTAAGATTAAAGATATTTAATTTAATCTTGTGGAGAGTATGCTTAGAAAATAGCTCTCAGCTGATGATTAAATATGTCAATGTTGAGCATTTAAATGTTGAGATAGTTTGAAAGGACATTAAACACACAGTTCCTAACAGAAATGTTATTTTATTGCAGATTAAATTTAAAAAATATTTTGTTATACCACTATGAGATATGCAATTACAAAGATGTTCATTTTGGGTTTTTGTCATACAGTGTCCCTGCACCCATCCCTCCACCAGTGCCCCGTTTCCCATCACCAATGTCCCTAATTTCCTCCCTGCTCCCCCCCAGCCTGCCTATATGGCAGGCACTTTGACCTCGGTTTGCATTTTATTAATGATCCAGGGACTAAAGTTATCTTGAAGAATAGCAACACATCCATTATATCTAGAACCAATGGAACATGGGGAATGGAAAGTAGTGAGATATAAAGGGATGAAAGTAGATCAAGTGGGAACTTTTAGTTCCTTAAGTTAAGGCAAGAAGGCACTGGGGTTTTAAGGACAGGCTATATGACCTGGGTTTGATTTCGTTGCTTTTTATTTTGAGGGTACCTCTAAGTATTTGTTCAGGATTATTCCTGACTTTGTGCTCAGAAATCATTCATGGGGTATTCATTTGTGGTTTAGATGCTTAAAACATGTTGACTTCATTCAAGGCAACTGCCTTATCCACTTTAATCTCTTTGTTCCAAACTGGAATTAATCCAAAGCATTTACTATTGAGTCATGGGGAGGCTATAAATATAAGAACCAAGGAAATAGACTACAGAAACTATATGAGGCCTATTACCATATTTATATTGAACAGCCACAGTCTATCAAGATCTTTTATACCTAGTAATATTTTACAGTTTGCAGGTGGTAAGTTCAAAATTGCATATAGATAGATTTGGTAAATACTAAGGATAGACAAGAGTAATAGTAAACGTGTTTAGTAAACAAGATTTCCCTGTGTTTATATGAAAGCTAAATTTATCTTAGAATATAACTAAATTTAGCTTTAGCTAAATTAGAATATAAAAAGATATAGTTTTGTCTACAAAAATAAATATCTCTATGCAAATAGAATTATGACACACTGTGACATATAAGCCTGTCATATATATCTGTGACATAAAACCCCTGCATTCTCAAGTGTACTTTTTCTATTCTGACATAAAAGAAGACTATCTTAAGTCAAGTGGAGTAATAGTCTATGATGGAAAGGAGAGCTGGTTGAAAGTGTCAGATCCAGAATATATAGGAAGGTGTAAAGGCTGTTGCGAGTCAGCAGGTTGGTAACACAAGTAGAAAGCTGAATTCCCCTTCTGGACATAGTATCTTTCTTGTAGAAGAACACATTTTTCTGTGTTAAATATATTTGTTGTGCTACCTTATAGATTTGATTTCTATAAAAGTGGAGATACATTTTTCTTTAAGTGTTCATTGAAGTGTTCACTTCAATGGATGTCAGGGATCCGAGACTTCTGGGGGTTCTGGGCCTGGTTTGGTGATGGGCTGAAGCACAGTGAGGCAGTGCTGCTTGGCCATATGCTGACAGACAGCAAGAGCACACTTGTCAGTGTTCAGGGGGTCACGTTGTGTTGGAAATGGGTATGTGCTTACCACTTGATATAGCCCAGTTCGATATACACTAATTACAAAATAGGCAAGTAATCTCTTGCAATTAGACATTTATATGAAAGTGAAATTATTTTTTTCTCTATTCAAACAACTATGGTTTCAGAATTTTAAGTAATCAAAGCTTAGATTGTAACATAACACCTGTATTATTCCAAAGTAGATGACCTCTCAAACAACCCTAACACGTCCTCTGAATTACAGATATTTATCCAATTGTCTAATCACCATTTTTACTGGACTATTACAAGTCAGAACCAATGAAGGTTCCTGCTCTTTGAACCTACTCTTTATTTCTTTTTCCTATTTTTCAAGAAATAGCATTAATACAGTAGAAGTAGGAGTGTGGAGCACCAGGCAAATTTAGTCTGTCAATTTAAATCTCACCCAGGAAGCAGGTAGCCCATTGGACAGGTAGCCAACCAAAACAAATAATGGGTAGCTGTGGTGGAATAAGGCAGTAGATAAAAGGAGGCCCATAACCCTGTTCTCTCTCTCCCTCCCTCCCTCCCTCCCTCCCTCCCTCTCTCTCTCTCTCTCTCTTTCTCTCACTTGCTCTCTCTCTCTCTTTCTCTCACTTGCTCTCTCTCTCTCACCTCTCTCACTCACTCAACTGTCATTCTCTCCTGGCATTCTCTCTGGACTCTATTTTTTACTTTGCCTTTTTTTTTTTTGGGGAATCACACCGGCAATGCTCAGTGTTTACTCCTGGTTCTGCACTCAGGAATTACTCCTGGCAGTTCTCGGGGGACCATATGGGATACTAGGGATCAAATCCAGGTTGGCAAAGTGTAAGGCAAATGCCCTACCCACTGTGCTATCGCTCCGGCCCCTGGACTATTATTTTTCAACTGCCCAGCAGACCTAATGCAGCAGACTGCAGGATTAGGTAGGTCTTGAGTGCCTGAATGTAAGGCCAAGCAGGCCTGAGAGGCAGAATACAGGCAGGGCTCAATGTCCAGGAAAGTTTAGATGTAGGCAGGGTTTGGGTACCCAGACAGGGACAGATACTAAGCACAGGTGTTTCACCCTCGCACATGCTGCCACGGCCCAAGATTAGAAAAGCTAAGACAGGTCAACAGGGATGTCCGGGGTACTGCTGGGAGACCCAGAGACTGCAACAGAGCAAAGGGATCTTTCCCACACACTCCAGGTCATGGTTAGAGACTAAGGAAAGCATAACAGGATAGAGAAGGATGCAGAGATTGTTCCTGGCCATCTTTTTGGGAGGTGAGTAGACTGTTCGAGGCAAGACAGGGAGGTCACATGAGGGACAGGCCAACACCAGGGATAGGATGAGTGAAGTCGTTCATGTGTAAAGGAGGGACCTGGACATTTGCAGAGGAACCTGGACCCAACTACTTAAGTTGTACAATGAGCTCTTCTTAATCTTCCTAGTATTGTATGCAAATCTTTCAGATAAGTCTCAAAAACCTACCAGGAAAATCCACTTTCATGCTAAAAACACCACTCTATTCAGGCATCAACGGACAAGAGAATCATCTTTTTAATTTTTCTAGCTTAACTAATTTCCAAAGCTTTAGTAAGTCCCGTTGAATCACATTTTAATATGTCTCCAGCAGGTTCAGCTTTATCTACTGGCAAACACATCTGCCTCACAAGCTGGACGCCATGAGGGCACAAGTTTAATCCTGCCACTCACATAGCTGAAGCTGACCCAGGCAGCTTTGATGTTTGAAATTCATGGGGCCACAACAGGAGATGCAAGCCTCTTTGCACTGCAGCCAAGAGTGGGAGAATACTGCCACTCAGGGTGTGATCTCTGGCAAGCGTGCCTGCATGCATGGTAACTCCATCTGCAAGCCACAGCGAGCAGCCCAATCAAATGCGACAGCACCTATAGTCATTGCAACAAAGAGAACAAAAATGGCAGGAAGTAGGGAAATGGAAACCCACACGCCAATCCTAACCTTTCTTGCAATTTTAGCCCCTGATTTTAGTGAACGTCACCTGCTGGCTTGCCCAGCTCTTCAGCTACCTGATTTTTCCCTATTTTTGCTGTCCCAGACTCTATTATCTCCACAGTGTTCAAGGTTTCCTTCAAACACAAAGTTCAGTGTGCACCAGTTCTTTAAATGCTCTCAAAAGCTTCTCTCATACTTTGAACAAAATCTAATACCACAGTCAACGGCTTTACAATCTGGTTTCTGGCTACCAAACTAATTTCACCTTCAAGTGTGAATTCTATGCCAGTCACATTGTCCTTCTTTGCTATTACTTGAGAAGCCCCATCTTGTCCTTGCTTCTGAGATTGCACTTTTTGCTTGCTGCCTTGTTTTTCCTCCACAAAGCTGTGTGTCTGTCACTGCATTTTAATCAGATTTCTACATTGCAGCTCTTCCCTGAAGTTCCCTTTCCCAACTACACTGTCTACATTAGCACACAGAGACGTCCCATTTCCTTGCTTATTTTTTTCTTTCTCTTCAAAACAAATTTTGTATCTTATGTTTATTTGATTACAGCTATTTACTACCATCACTGTCAATAGAATAAAAGTCCCCCTGAGAGGAGGAATTTTGATAATCTTTTTCAACTTTCAGAACCTAGAGTATTGCCTCATGACTATTCGGCAATAAAATACTGCTGGTGCCAATTACTTGTTAAAGTTCAAATCTTCACAAAATCTTTCAATGTTTCATCCTGAGGAAAGCAATAGCCTGGTTTTCTCTGAGACCTAGTTTCATCCTTTACAAACCCCACTTCTTTTTTAGCTGTTGTGCATGCATGTTCGTGTGTTGGTGAGCATTTGTGATGTTTGCTAAGTATAAAGCCTCTATTCCCCACAGATACATCTACAATCAGTTCAGGAAGGCATAACCTTACAGAGTATTCTCTAAAGAATGCAAATTACTTTCAGTCCTCCAACCCTTGAATAATGCAAACCATTGGTAAAAGAAGAGGCTTACTGCACTATGCATTTTAATATAAAGCTGTGTCAACTGAACATTAGTTGACAGACTAAGGGAAACAGACTTACACATTTCAGGGGTAGTTTATGGGGGAACTGCATTAGCCCTTTGTTTTACAGATATGCTGGGATTAGTTTTCCTATAATTGTATCACTTTATAGTAACTGAGGATGGTCAGGTATGATAATAAATAAAGATGGAAACATGAAAACATGTAGTAGTTTCAAATGATTCACATCTTCAAAGAGAATTTTATACTAATTCAGTTTCATTATAGTACTTAGCTTTTTTTTTGGTTAAAAGCCTAGAGACAAATAGAATTTACAAAAATCTGTTATCACCACCCATTTTTTTTTCTAAAGAAGTATTATGGGGGCCGGTATGATAGCCCAGCGGTAGGGCGTTTGCCTTGCAAGAGGCCGGCCTGTGCTGGCCGGGTTCGATCCCGGCATCCCATATGGTCCCCTGAGCACCGCCAGGAGTAATTCCTGAGTGCAGAGCCAGGAGCAACCCCTGAGCATTGCCGGGTGTGACCCAAAAAGCAAAAAAAAAAAAAAAGTATTATGATTTATAGTATTTAGTTCTATGTTCATTAGAACTGGCTATATGTTGGATTCACATTACTATCTATTTGAAATTTTAATGTTCATTTTCCTTTCAAACTAATTTAAAAAAGATTAAGGTATTGCTTTGAAAATGTATCAGTGACTGTACAAAAGGTACAAGAAATATTTCATGACAGGAATAATTATAATTCACTTGAAGAGAAGGATAAAGCTATTAAAAAGTATGGTTTTAAGGAGTATATTAGATAAAGGGAAAAGGTCTTAATAACTATTGTTTAGGATAAAGTTTATTTTTATTTATTCTTCAGTACTTGTCTTGGATTTGTTCACATATCATATAATTTACCCATTTAACTGTGTAATTAATATTTTTACATATTTTCAGAGTAGTGCAATACTAGCACAATCCATTTTAGAATATTTCATCCCTTCTCCCATGAAGCCCATCAGAATGAGCACTTTCATAGCTCACCTCCTCCGTTTTCCTTGGCCAGCTGTCCTTCCAAAACATTCATTGATGGAATTTCTTACTTTTGTAGTTTTTCTTATTCTTAATAGTGTAGGTAAATGAAATCATACAATGTGTGCTTTTTTATTTTTAAAAAAATCACTGTAGCGTTTCTTCAGTTCTATCATGTTATAGCATTAAAATCTTTCTATTTTCATTGACACATAATATTCCATAGTTTGGATGTACTTTTTCCCCAAAAGACTTATTGGAATTGATTTTGTTTCTTTCTTTAGCTATTATGAATATTAACATTCACAAAACTAATTGGATTCCATGGTTTCCACATAATTATAGGCTCAACTTTCCTATTTGTTTTTCATGACAACTAAAATACCACTTCATGCATATTTTTGAGGTTGTCTTGATAGTTCATAGATAAATATGAAGAAGTGGAGGAGTTGAATTATGTGGTCGTTGTATCTAATAGCAATCATATTGATGATTTCCCACTTAGTTATAGGTGGTTGTTTACTATTTGCTTTCCTTACTTACTAATTTGATATCTGTAGTCCATAATAATCTGGGGAAAACATTTTCAAATTTATTAGAAGTATATGTCAACTGGGGTCAGAGCTATTGTACAACTGGTAGGGCATTTGTCTTTCATGTAGACAACCTGGATTTGATCCTTGGTATCTCATATGGTTCTCTGAGCCCCTCCAGTGGTAGTTCCTGAGTGCAAAGCCAGGAATAACCCTTGAACGTTGCCAGATGTGACCCAAAAAAAAAAAAAAAAGAAGCATGTATGAACCAAAATAAATATATGCTTGTATATATCTAAAAAAGGTTTGTTGTGCTGTTTTTATTAGATATATGTCGGGGGAGCCAGTGGGTTCCCCAACAGTACCAGGACAGACATTCTCTTCTACCTCCAAGGCCCCTGGGGAACGGATGAAAACTCACGAGTCTGGCACAGTTCCAAAAAAGGCTTATAATATTACAAAAGCTCTAGCACTGCAATCCAATATAATGAAAGAACTCTAGCTCTGGTCAGAACTTAGAAGACCATACAAGACAGCCCAAGTCTCCCACCAAAGAGAGAGGATATCACCCGAGATGAGTCCTACCCAAGAGAAGGGGCAGGTGCCTCAAGTCAGTCCGCTTATACACACTAAAGTAATTCTAACTGTTGACAGGGAGGGTCCTGTCAACAAAGAACCCTAAACAGAGTGTAGAAGGGTTGTGCCACACTCTATTATAATTATAAACAAAGGATTACACCAAAGACTAATCCCTTCTTCTGAGATTATCTCTTATGTAAAACACTGGAGAGAGGGGTTGATGGTATAAAGTAATACATCTTAATTTCATGGGCTTCATGTAATCTAGATGTACCCATAAGGTGTTTCTTATTTATTATCTGTTCCAGGGTGATTCTGAGTATCTCGATCTCTGTATACTGAAAGGGTCACACTCGCCTGCTTGAGGGAAAACTGTATGATCCTTCCTATAATGTTAAATGATAGTTACAATGTAGCCAGGGTGGCAGTCTCCTGGTAAATTCAAACTGTCCCACACTGGGTACAGTTGGTATAAAGAGGAGCTGTGCCCAAACTAGATAGCTTAGAAGTCTTAGTAAATGTATAGTAAGTTAGAAGTTATTCAGAGTCAAGGTGACTTCTATAACTGCCACACCCTCTATAAGTGTTTACATGGAAGAAATGTCTCATTAGAATGAACTCTGGGTTAAGAATATGTAAATAAATTAAGCTGTAAGCAAAGCTCCCAAGCTAGTTAAACCTGTCATCCAACAGATATACAAACTTCGTTCATGATTATCACTTTTATTTTTTCTCCTGATTTCCTTTTGATTTTATTAAAATGTATTCAATTTAGATACATTCATTAGAGTTAAAATTTGCATCAATAGGTAAAATCTCTACAATCCACCACCAGACTGCCCACTGCTCTTCAATCACGTCCCTACATCTCTTCTAGTCTTGTCTTTCTCTTCCCCTCTCTCTCCCCTCTGCCACTGTTCTATATTTGGTTGTATATTCTGTTGTCAAGGGTTTGTTATTGTTTAGTACTGTTGTTCTCTTTATTTTTACTCTATTATATTCCACTGATGAGTAAGAGCATCTGGTATTTGTTGCTTTCCCTCCTGCTTATTTTGCTTAACATGATACTTTCCAATTCCATTATTTTGCAACAAACATCATGATTCCTTAAATCTTTAGAGCTGCATAATACTTCACTGGGCATATATATATATACATATATACATATATGTGTATATATATGTATATATATGTATATATATGTATATATATATATATATGTATATATATATATATATATATATATATATATATACATACCACAACTTCTTTTTTTTTTTTTGGAAGGGTCACACCTGAGAGTGCTCAGATTTACTCTTGACTCTGCATTTAGGAATCACTCCTGGCAGGGTCTGAGGGACTGTAAGTATTGCAGAGGACCAAATCCTGGTAGGGTGTATGAAAGACAATTGCGCTACCAGCTCCACTATCTCCAGCCCTGATGTATCATAACTTCTCAATTCCTTCATCTGTAGTCAGATGTTGGAGTTGCTTCCATATTATGACTAGTTTTGCCATACTATGTGCAATTATTATCTGCACGAGGGTGATAATAAGTGCAGCAATAAACATAGGATACATATGTCCTTTGAAATAAGGGATTTTTTGTGTTTTGGGAATAAAAATCATTGAGATATATTCTTACTGCTTTCCATAGAGCTAAAGACAGATAACATTCCAACCACTAGTAAGAGAAACTTCCTTTCTCACTAAATCCCTGCCAACACTGATATTTTTCCAATCTTTTTGATATATGTTATTCTCACTGGTGTGAAATAGCACCTCATTATTGTTTGATTTGTGTTTCCCTAATAATAAATGATGTTGGTGATCACTTTGTCACATGTTTTCTAGCAATGTGTGTCTTCTTTGGAGGAAATGCCTGTTTATCTCCTTTTTTTAAAACTTTTTTGGAGCTTTTGTCATTGATGACCGTAGTTGATTTATAAATCCTCATATTAATCACTTGTCTGGTGTTTTTTTTTTGGCAAATATTTTCTTCCATTCAGATGTCTTTTATCATAGCTCCATTATCATTTGCCGTGCAAAAATAGTCCCCTTTTTTTCACCCTTTGTATTGTTCTCTTGATTTCTGTCTTTTGATTGCCACTCCTAATTTTTAATCATCTCTTCCGTTCTAATTCCTTTGAGTTTAATTTTGTTCTGTTTTCTTAAACTATAAGGTGAGGTCATCAATTGGAGCTTTTGCTTTTTTTCAGATACTGCAATAAACTTTGCTCAGTACTGCTTTTGTAGTATCCCACAAGTTCTGATAGGGTTTTTCTCTCATTTGTTCCAAGAAATATTTCTATTTCTTCTTAGACTTTCTCGTTTGTCCCATTGTTGTTAAACACATTGTTATTACTACAAAGAACCTCCGGCTCCGGTCACAGCTCTTCAACTCCACCATTCTTCCTGCATTAACATACGTCTCAGAGACCTGGGCCCCATGAAAGTAGGATGAGAATGCTATTCGGGTCTCCCAAAGAGGAATCAAAAGAGCTATGCTTGGAATATCAAGCCTCACTAAAGTGAAAGAAGGAATCAAGAGCTCCAACTTCCATCACTGTTCCAGAGTCAGGGACGCTATCTCATTTGCCAAGGCATCGAAAATCAGATCGTCTGGACATGTAATATGATTTGGAGACGACCGCTGGTCTAGAGCCGTTACTGACTGGATCCAATGGGATTTCAAAAGATCATGTGGCTGCCCACTTACAAGATGGTCAGACTTATTCGTCAAGACCCTGAACAAATGGTTTGAGGCTCTTTGTGTTCCTGAAGCAATCATATGCCATTGGGCTACACTGGCACGTGATAGGGTCAAATGGAAATGTTACTGGCACCCCCTCGAGCAAATCGATGAATAACGGGATGTCAAGTGATCAAGTGATTAAGTTATTAAGCACTAGTTTTCACTTTCCAAATGTTTTAGTTTCTCCCAACTTATGTTTTTATGATTAATTTTCACCTTTGTAGTTTTGTGATTTCAAACATTATATACATTATTATGTATTTTATTTCTGTTATTTGGTGGATATTAAGATTGTGTAGCATCATGTGATGAACCCTGGTTAGAATGTTCTGTGTGTAACAGAGAAGAACTTGTATCCTTTTTTGCTGGTGGAGTTCTGAATATGTCTAATAGACATAGTTCTTCCAATCCTTATTTAAGCATCTTGTTATTGCTTTATCTCCTGTCTTTTTGATTTGCCTAATGATGAGAGTCAGGTTTTAATTTCTCCCAGTACTATCTTGTTGCCATCTGGGTTATATCTTTAGGAATAACTCTTCAGGTCTATTTTCAGTCACTTTTAAATTTTGCTGCCCCTTTGTTTGATAGTATCTATTGATGAAAGAGGAAGTTTTAATCAACTAGATAAAGTTCCTTAACATTATGCAAAGTTCATCTCTATATCTTATTATTATATTTAACTTTAATGTTAATATTTAAGTTGAATTTAACTTGCATTTGTTTAATATGACTGTTCCTGATTTTTTAATTTGCCATTACCCTGTATGAATATTTGCCAGTCTTTCATACTGAGTTTGTACTTGTTATAAGAGTTTTGTTTCCTGATCTAGTTAGCTACTTTATGCTATTTTATAGGTAATTTCAATCCATTGATGTTTTAGAAAGTTATTGGTATATAGTAATTTGTTGCCATTTTTCTATGGGTTTTACTGCTTGTGATTCTTGATGTTTGTATGTTTCCATGAGTGTGTTCAGTGCTTTGTGACAGAGCTGGTTGGATTCTAAACATGTGCCAGGCTACTGATTGTCTGAGAAAGCTTCCGAAATATGATCTTTTTAATTGTATATCTTTTTATTTGTATATCTCACGGTGGTATAATAAAATACTTAAAAAAAAAAAAAAATTAGACATTGTAGCTTACAAAATTGTTAATTTTAGGGTTTCATGCTTAAAATATTTTAGCACCGCATGCTCCAGGGTATCTACTTCTCTCCAAAATTGTCTTAGTGTCTCTTCATCCATACCACATACATGGCCGTGCACACACACATATACACACACACACATATACTTCCTATGGTAAGAACAGTTCTCTTTCTCTTGACTTTGGGCATTTGTTATTCCCCCTACAATATTTTTATATCCTTTTATATTCTTTGTATATGAGAGAGATCTTCTTTCGCATCTTGGAGCCTGTAATACTCAACTCTGGGACTGTCTTATAAGTGATTTCTTTAACTACTAACTACTGTATCTTCCTCATGTTTGCCTTCTAGTTCCTCAAGGAATTCATGATTATTATACTATTTCTCATGAATTTATCCCAAAGTTCTCTGATACACTGTTCATTTCTTTTCGGACTATTTTCCGTCTTCTTCTATTCCCTAGGAGTTTCCTTCTCTTCCTCTTGTTCGGATGTGATCAATGTGTCCTTGGTCTTTAGATCAACTTTTGTTATTCAGAGCTTCTATTGACTTTTCATATTACCTGCCATGTTTTTTTTTAATCTCTGTCATTTCTGATTGTAGCACTTTTTTCATTTCAATTCTCATACTTTCTTGTGCTTTGCTGACTACACGTGCATAATTTCTTTGAGCTCATTGAACATCTTCATCATAGTTTCATGGTGTCACTAAAGACTCGAAGATTTAATGGCATTGTTTATGTCTTTAGTGATATTTTCATTCATTGAGTTTGGTGGCTTTCTACATGTTTTCCCCACTGCTTTTCTTTTGTTCTTGCTATGCTGGGGTAAGTCTTTGTAGTTAAGCACCCTGGATGATTTGTAGTTAAGCACTCTAGTTTAAGCTAGAGGTTGCTCTCTGTCTTCATTCCTCATCGTCACAGAATGACAGAAAGAATAACTGTGAGTAGCATGCAATTTGCTGATTTTGCTGAGCAAATCTGTCTCATGGCCTCACACTTCAAGGAATTGCAGTATGAGTCCTAAATATAGTACATGTTGGGTGTAGAGGCTGCTGGAACCCACCACCTTGCGGAGAGGCGCTCTATCTCCCATTCAAGGTCTGCCTCCAGTGAGATTAAACTCAGTGATATCAGGAGGAAACAAGACTGATGTGGGATGGTGAAGCAGCACGAGAAGATCAGGGAAAAAGCTGTCATGTGAGCCCTTAGTCTGACCATCACAGGCAAGACTTAACTCCCACTGGTATCACTGGGCCAATTTTCAATTCAAATGTGAAGCACAACTCAAACTAAAGTAAAGCCCCTCTTTCCCAGGTCCTCCACATATTTCCTTTGCATCCTCCACACCTAACTATGCTATATTAAGTGCCTATACCACAGCTCCTTCCTGACTTTCTGCCTTCCACGTCACCATTTCAGATGGGGCTTGCCTCTGGTTGGCATCACTAGGCTCATTCTAAATAGGAGGCAGAGCTCGAATGGCTGCTAAACCCCTCTTTCCAGGATGGGTTCCAGCCGTCTTCACAAGGCATCTTACCCCCATTTTTCTATCTCTTCTTCAACTCTGAGTGATAACCTTACCTTTTGAAGATTCATGCTTGGAGGCTCTTTTTCATTCAGTGCTTTACTTATTTCATCCAATTCTCTTTTTGCTTGCACAGTTTCAGGGAAATTTGCAGTGATTTCTTTTGTTTGTTTTGCCCCTTGTACATGAGATTTAGCTTTTCTCTTTGTGATATAAGGATCTATATCTGTCTTCAGTTCTTGCTATTTTGATTACAATGTGTCTTGGTATTGTCATGTATGGATTTAATTTGATTTACATTATTTGACCTCTTGGATCAGTGGTGCCATCTTTCTCTTCAGGGAAGTTCTTTGTTCCCAAATAGATTTCAAGATATTGAGGATTTATTTGAGTAGAATAATAAATTTAGACTTGTCAAATTTATTGGTAGTCTCTTCATGCAAACAAAGAACAGTCTTTCTTGGATTGCATACACGTATATATGTGTATTTCTAATATCAAAACTAACTATAAGAAGAAAGTGTTTTGGATGCAAAAAATTATTCAAACATTGTAGGAATAGAATTATACTTACTGAGTGTTAAACTTGACAATAAAATTATATACTGAATAAAATGCTTCAAGCTAATTTATTTCTGAGGGCAGGAGCTACTGCTTCATATGTTATATTTAATTATAGCCAATATAGAGAGCTTGAAAGTGTACATTTATTTTTATCTAAGGATATTTGTAATGACTTTATGCTGTCATTTTCTAAGGAGAATATGTTGGGTCATTTAGACTACTGGAATTTTATAAGTTCTTCTAAATATATCTGCGCATATTTGACTTTACCATTTAAGGAGATAATTTTAAGAAAGTCATAATAGTATAGTTAAAGTATTTATAGCTATTCAGATAGCACGACTCAAATTTTTTCTCTTGGATAGACCACAAAGTTCCATGCTTCCAAGCCAGGAGGGTCACATTATCCACCATCATATGTGCCCTTGTGTCATGTAAATTAATTAAAATGAAATAGAGTAAAAATTTATACCCTTGACAGTTTTTTGTAAAAAAAAACTCCAGTCAAGAATTTTACTATGAGGTTTTTAATCTATAATTTAATATTTATAGTTTGCTGCAGGTTGATTATAGGTTGACCTTGCGACCACTCACTAGAGGAGACCCCACACCATGAGAGCCGCTGTTTTCACATCCCGACTCACCTCTCCTACAGCTCCACCCAGCAGAAGAGCTGATCACAGCCTGGCTCGTGCCGCGCGGTTCATCAATAAATGCTCAAATTTTGAGATGACTACAAGATTATCCCACCCCCACAGCAGAGCCTGGCAAGCTAACCGTGTTGTATTTGACATGCCAAATTCCAGTAACAATTATAGACCTCATTCCCATGACTTGATGGAATGGTTTGAGGCACTTTATGTTTCTGGGGCGGGCAGATGCCCTTGGGCTATCTCACATGCGACAGGATATATTGAGATGTTATGATCTACGGGAAGTCAAATGATCAAGTGAATTTAATATTTAATATCACTCAGAGTTGAAGAAGACATTAACAAATGGGGGTGCGGCGAGGTGTGGATGCAGTGAGTTTAAAGATCTGTGCAACCTTCTCTAAAGAGGTTCTGTGGGAGAATCAAACCAAATTCAAACCCAGTTCATGTTTTTCATGCATTGAATGTCTTTTGCTTTTTTATATATTGAATAGCAGTGTGCAAAATTTGAAAATCTAGAAAATACCTATCAAGTTTCCTTTAAAGCGTTTATTTTTCTCATAGAAACTTGAGGCCAGCAGTGTCTTCCCAATAGTAAATGTTTGCATTTTCTCTAGTGATAAGACCACCTAGTATCCTTTGTGCTGTGAGACTGGGAATAGTTATTACTATGGTAAAAATATAAAATGTAGCCTTTCTTATAAAATGAATATTCTATTTTCTGTCACTATTAGTGGTTAGGGAAATCAGTTTTCATGAGCTGTCTCCTTTGTAACCCTGTGTCTTTAGTATGATACAGAGTGAAAAAGCTTTGAATTCTGTTAAGCTCCTTGGTGACCAGTAGAAGTAAACCTGGGCCAGGGAACTGAGTAAACTACATTTTTATTTGCAGGCACAATGCAAGATACTCTCAGGGACAATCCTGTGTCCTTGCCCTTTCCCCTCCCCATTAAGGAGAATAAACACAGCCTATTATCTCAGTGGAAGTCAAGGGAATTTAAAAAAGCTTCAGAAATCTGACAGAATGACATTTACAAGCAAAAGAAAAACCTATCTTATTCCCTGTAGTTAGATAGTAATATTTACAAGTTTATCTCACCCACTAGACATAAAGCAGGCAATAACTGCTGGCACACAGCTGTTTGGATGTGGGAAGAATTTTTCCACTCAAGCATAATGGGTAAAAGGAGAAAAACTGAGTACATATTTTTCCGTTTACTTTCAGATTAATGCTATAGTTCAAAGATGTTCTACTAATATAATTCCATCCTTTCTAAGGATGTTTGGACACCTACCATAGTTCCTAATTCAAGGGTTTTAATTATAAAAGTGCTGGACTTTGAAAGGCAGAGTGAAAATCGATCTTACAAAAGAAATTATATTTGCTGTAGTTTTCCAACCTCAACCTGATAATATGGATTTATTTCTAAAGCAAATAATGAGTATTGCAAGTTTTTTTTCATCATTCCAAAACCTCTTTTGTGGCCACCATATTTTTCTTCATTTTCTTTTCATTTTGTTTCACACTCTTATGCATCTGTAGATTCTTCTGCTTCCAACTCATTCTCAGCTCTCCTTACTCAAATTTATCTACTTGCACATGTTCCATTTCTTTCAAGCTTCCAATGTTGTAGAAAATATAACTCTTACTTCTTTATTTATGTTGATTTTTATGAGTGCAGATTATGAATAAGTTTCATAAAATGTTCTGACCTTACTGTTTGCCTTACGCATTTCTTAGCATTTTCCTTTTTTTTTTTGCCTCTTGGCTGAGCTGCCCTAGTCCATCATTTTAAGGGCTATGATTTAAAAAAATTCATATGCTTAGTTTTGAAAATAGTTCAAAATTTAAAGTGGTGCAAAGTTTAAAATAATGATAGGCTTTAGAAACTCTTCTATGTAAATAATAGGAGCCCCTTTATTATGTGTACTACTGTGACATAATTTGGCACATTCATAAATCCTGAGCTCTTAGCACTATATCCACAGTTTTAAAAATAGAAAATATTACATATAGCTGTAGATAAATCCTCTATGTTGAAATTTACTTTGCCATTTTAGATTTAAAGAAGGGTAAAGGAAACATTAGGGACTTTTGAAAATAATTTTGGGTTTTGTCCCTAGATATTTGGACATGTTCAGAAATTAAAATAATATCTGACATCAGTCCTCCAAAGGATTGAAATCAAACTCAGAAGTTAAAGGCATCACAGAAGGTATTGAAACAGAAAAGGAATTAAAAAAATAATGTTTTGAAAAAGAGGTTTATAAAATGTGATAAAGGTATACAGTCTTTTACCAAAGTTATGTAGAACTAACAAAGATACACATTGAGCTATACTGGAATTTTTTTGTTTTAATTTTCCATAATTAAACTCAACCTCACAAATGAGTTTAGCATTTGAAGACATCAGTGATAACACAAAGAACATCTGCATGGTAGCAATCTATTTTTTGTAGAATGCTGCAATCTACAAAATTGTAAGGATTTCTTTAATAATGTCACTACTCCGAAATTCCCCAAATGATGTCTAAATACAATAACAATTGCACAGTATCACCATTAGGACACAAGAGATAATATTTAAATAAGATTTGTTCTTGGATTCTGAGAAGTGGGAGCTAATGGTGTATCAGTATGTGAGTTTATGGATGAGTTGAAAATCTCATGGGACATAAAATATTTAGCATCAGAAACTGATATTAGAAAAGACATAAAAGATTGTTGAAGATACACATACTGTCTGATCAGACAGCTTTTAAATTTAGTTAAATTCATCATCAACTCTTTATTAAAATTATTGAATGCACAGAAAATATTCCTAATTAAAGCTTAGATTATGCTGATCCAGAGACAGACATGGAGCAGAGCTGCTACTGGCTCTCACTGTGCCCAGCCGCTCATAAAGGCGCCTGGGAGGGATGGCAGGTTATATCCCTAGCCCAGCCACCCCACAACGAGCCAGACTATCCCCCCAGTCCATGAGGCGGCCCCGCGGTCCCCACAGCCAAGCGATTCCCTCTATCTCCGGCCGGCGGATGATAACACTCATCGATCGAAAGGCTTTACTATCACAGGTTCACAAACGAAGAAAAACCCGCACCACTAGACCCCAGCCACGCCAGACACCACCACGGAAACCCAAAAAACGCCCAGACCCGGGACGAGGCGACCGGCTATAACCCCCCAACCAGACCTTCCCCCAGACAGGAGGGTCAGCCCTCATAGTCCCTCCCCCACTCACCTACCCTATTAGCGATGCCGATGGAGGGGAGCCACACCAATCAACACCAACCAAAACCACCCCACACCTCCTCACCTTGTAACAGGCCACTGAAGAACACACCCGCCTAACAGCCGGCCAGCAGTAGATCTACTATCCCACTGTTGTAGCAGAGAATTAACCAGCTTACAGCACTGTCGATAAACCCACTTTAACTACCCCTTTTCTAAAGTGTTCGGGAGGCACAGACACCCAGAGTCCTGCACCATGAGGACCTCCATTTTCCACATCTGGACTTTCCCCTCGTCAGAACTCCGCCCAGCAGACCAGCCTATCACAGCCCGGCTCACCGAGATCCACCCTGCTGCAGTCTTTTTAATCCGACCCAGGTATGCTGATCCAGAGACAGACATGGGGCAGAGCTGCTACTGGCTCTCACTGTGCCCAGCCGCTCATGAGGTGCCCGGGAGGGATGGCAGGTTCTAGCCCTGGCCTGCCACCCCAGCAGAGCCTCACAACAAGCCAGACGACCCCCCACTCCATGAGGAACTCCATTTTCCACATCCGGACTTCCCCCTCGTCAGAACCTCCACCCAGCAGTCCAGCCCATCACAGCCTGGCTCGGCACCGCTTGCTGCAGTGCGGTTCATCAATAAATGCTGGATTTTGAGATGACTACAAGAGTATGCTACTGCACTGCAGAGCCTGGCAAGCTACCCGTGTTGCATTTGATATGCCAGATACCAGTAACAATTATAGACCTCATTCCCATGACCTGATGGAATGGTTTGACGCTCTTTATGTCCCTGGAGCAAGCAGGTGCCCTTTGGCTCTACTTGCATGAGACAGGTCATATGGAGATGTTACTGGTGCCCGCACTAGCAAATCGATGATGAAAGGAAGACAGTGATACAGTGAATTACAGCTTAAGAAAGATATTTGAGAGCCTGAAACAATAGTACACTTGGCCAACTGGGGTTTGATACCTTATAATCACATGTGGCCCCCCAGAACCTTCCAGGAATGATCCCACTGCAGACAGCCAAGAGCAAGCCCTGAGCACCCCAAGCTGTGCCCAAGAAAACTCCCAAATTAAAAAAATAAATAAAGTTATTTTTTTTTTTTTTCATGACAGATTATGAAGCACATGCTTAATTAAAAGAAACAGGATTTTCCAGCAAAATAGTTTAATAAAATAAATTGCTATGATAATTATGAGTGCTCTTTTTACAAGTTTCCATATATACAGTTTGCACACATATGAGAGGTTATCTATAGTTTATCACTATTTTTCTCTGTTCCTAAGTTGTTTTTGGGAGCAATATTTTACTGCTAAAGTTACTGTCACTTTGTTTTTTAATAAATGCTCTAATTTCAAGAGGAATGTGTCAGTCTAATAGAATCATTCTTAAAAATTAAATCTAGAGCACAATACATTTTATTTTGTTTATTTTATTTTATTTTTTTTTTTTTTTTTTTGGGTCACACCCAGCAATGCCCAGGGGTTACTCCTGGCTCTGCACTCAGGAATTACTCCTGGCAGTGCTCGGGGGACCATATGGGATGCCGGGGATCGAACCCAGGCCGGCATAGGCCGGCCGCATGCAAGGCAAACTCTCTACCTGCTGGGCTATCGCTCCGGCCCCCACAATACATTTTAAAACTCTTGAAAATCTATGGAAACTACATCTATTTTACAAAGTATTTCATATTGAGACCCTAATAAGATAATTTGTTCATTTTATTGATCATTTCAATTATGATTGATTCTGACATTACAGATAAAATTAATTTTTTTGGTTTTATTGTTTTGTTATTTTGTTTTGTTTGGACAGTGCTTAGGGTTTACTTCTTGCTCTATGTTTAGGGATCACTTAGAAGTGCTTGAGACCACATGTGATGCCAGGATCAGATTAGGGTCTATTGTGTGTTAATCTTTGTATTGTCTTTCTGGCCTCTGTGATTTTGAACTAAACAAATTAAACTTAAGTGAAAGAAACTAAAAAAAAATCACTGAACTTGCCTTAAGAATCAGGAAAAAATGCAGAGTTGCTCTTCTAAAGAGTGGGATTTAAATCCAAATAATAAAATGTGTTTTCTCTTCACTATGAACTTTTATAATGTTCAGAATACAAACATAATTTTTAGTATTTCCATTTAATTATATAATTTCTACAAAAAATATAACTTTACCATATTACTAACGTTGGTAGATTATAGCTTTAAATCATGCTTTATTAATTTATAATAAATTAGCTAATATAAGTATATCAGAAAATTTCAAATAAACCATGATAAAATGGTACATTGAGAATGTGATTACAAGATCATAAACTCGAAAAGCCAGCTTGAGTATGAACTACTATTTCAATATATTTGTCTTATTCTTGTTCTTCTTTAGAAAAAAAAAATTTGTACATGTAACCCTGAACACTACGAGTGTGCCCTGGTAATCACTTGCACCACTGAACCCGAGCAAAGCAACATCACCCAGAACCAGGTCTGAGTTTTCAGACCTGCAGAGTCTGGGTCAGAATTGCAGAGAGTTCCCTGACCACATGAATATTGTGTGAAAATTCCCCCTCACCAAATTATTTTCTTCAGAGGAATATGGTTCTTAAAAGACCAAAGAGCATAAAGTCTGTAAGGGTGGAAGTCATAGGACAGCAGATAGGGTGTTTGCCTTATATCGCGACCAATCCAGCTTTGATCCCCTGTGTCCTATATGGTTGCCCAAACACAAAGCAGAAGTAAACTCTGAACACAACTGGGTATTGCCCCAAACAAAATAACAACACACAAAAAAACACGAAGACTAATTAAAATCACTTACACATTTGCTTGCTCCAGGAACACAAAGAGCCTCAAACCATTCATTCAGGTCATGGGAATGAGGTCTATAATTGTTATTTGTTTTGGCCTATCAAATACAACATGGGTAGCTTGCCAACTCTGCCTTGTGCGTGGTATACTCTTGGTAGTAGGCTCTCAGTTCATGCATTTACAAATGAGCGGGCAGACATCAGCTTTTCTCTTGGGTGGAGCTCTGATGAGCTGTGGAGTCCAGATGTTGTAAATGGCTGCTCTCATGGTGTGGGGTTCCTCCAGCTTCTTTTGAGGTTCTATAGTGATGGAGGACCAGGGCTAGAACCCACCTTCCCTCTCGGACTCCTCATGAACAGCTGAGCACAGGGAGAGCCGATAGCAGTTTTCCCCATGTATGTGTGTCTCATAAGAATCACTTATAAGATTCAAAAATAATTTTGGGGATTGGTAATAGTAAGCACCATCATATAGTTAAGCAAAATGTGGGGATATTTTGTAGTATCACAGAAAACTGTTCTAAACTAAAGCAGGAATGCTTTATCTGCACTGAGATAGTTATCATGGCAAAGAACTGGAAGCTCAGAAGTTAAGGTAATGATCCTCTCTCTGTTGCAATCCTCTCTTGAATAACTACTTCTATTTTCTTTCCTTTCACAATTTTCTAAGTAAATTTCTTTAAATTCTAATGTGTTTCCTTCCCTAAAAATAAAGTAATATAAGACTCAACTTACTCATTTATAAATGCATATACAAATGCATACAAATGCATTTTAAGGCCATTTTGTCAAACTTCATAAAAGTCCTCAATTCTAAATAAATAAGGTAAAATAATGTTTAAATTTTTAAAATATCTAATAAGCACTAGTAAAAAAAACTATTGGCTTCCTTAGAACCATGGAATACAATTTATGTGAACTTATGCGTCCACCTCAACATACTTTATTTATGGATGTTAGAGATAGAATGCCTAGTGCATATTCATTGTGTTAACAGCATAGCATCTTATCACTACTGTTCAAATAATTGACATATTTTAACTCAAATTTTAAATTATTTTATTATTAAATACACATCAGGGGCCTGAAAGATAGTTCAGTGGGTAGGTGCTTTCATTGCACATAAACATACTAAGTTTCTGTGCCTGAGTGATGGAGCCAGGGGGTTGGGTGCTTGCCTGGCATGTGGCTAACCCAGGTTCAATCCCCGGCATCCCATGTGGCCCTCAGAGCACTGCCAGGAGTAATTCCTGAGTGCAGGAGCCAGGAGTAACTCCTGAGCATTGCAGGGTGTAACCTGAAAAGAAAAATAAACATACTAAATTAGATCCTCAGCACCCAGATGGTCCCCTGAGCCTATAAAGAATAATCACTGAGCACTTTGTTTGGGTCTCCAAACAAAATACAAATCATGATTAAAACATTTGCTCTTAATTTTGTCTAAGGGAAGATTGGGCTACTACTGACTCTGTACTTAGAGGTTACTCATGGTGGTGCTACGGATCAAAGCAATGTTGGTTTGTATGCAAGATAAATGCCTTCACTTCTATACTATCTCCCCAGCCTCTGTTGCTGGATTTTAAATGCAATTTTCTTTCTTAGTTTAAAAGTACATTTATAAGATTATTTACAATGAATAAGTGGTGAAAAGGAAAGTATGCTTCTAGAATATTGAAAGTAACAATAGCAAAATGACACATTAATTTCTTATAGTTAATCATCAATCAAGTACATAAGAGGGTTAGGTGTGTGAGAACCACAGCAAAAAAACTGTGAGGGCACAGCAGCTAGAGTGTTACACAACTGCTTACCACAGCACCCCAGGGAGCACTACAACCAGAATGGTCTGAGCTCTGCTACCAGGTGAGGAAATACCACACCAACTCATTGCAATGACAAAGTAAAGGTAAAAAAAATATTTATTTATTTATTTATTTATTTATTTATTTATTTATTTATTTATTTTCAGTGTACTTTTTAATTAAATATTTTATTATGCCACCGTGAGATATACAATTACAACATTGTTTATGTTTTGAGGTTTCGGTCACATAGTGTTCCAGCACCCCACCCTCCACCAGTGACCATTTTCTACCACCAATGTCCCGATTCCCTCCCCCTCCCATAGCCTGCCTAAATGGCAGGTTAGTTATCTCTTAAGAAAAAAATATTCTTAAATATTTAATATCTGTTGTTTTATTAATCATGCATTTCCATATATTCACTGTATATTGTCTATGGACCAATGAGCTTTCTGAATGCAAAATAATAATAAGAATGATAAATGCCAGTGACAGTGGCTACTTTTGAGAGAGGGGGATGAAAGATTAACACATAATGTTTTTCTCTGTGTTTTAGTTCTTAAAACCAGCAGAAGTATGTATGGTGAAATGTAAACAATTAAAAATCTGCATGTTAGGGTATGTATGTACATATATACATACACACAAATCCTCTCTTTTAACAGACCCCACCTCATGCAGTTTGTTTTTTTGAAATGTTTTAGATTTTTTTTTGGCTTTTTGGGTCACAACTGACAATGATCACGGGTTACTCTTGGCTCTGCACTCAAGAATTACTCCTGATAATGCTCAGGGGAGTATATGGGATGCTGGGGATTGAACCCAATTTGGCCGAGTGCCAGGCAACTGCTGTACATGTTGTAGTATCTCCTCGGCCCCAGATGTTGGTCCTTTAAGTGAAAGCTTTTCATTGAATTCATTGTCTTGAAGCTTGAATTATAAAAATTATAAAGGAGGAGAACTTTTATTCCCTTATAAATAGCTTAATGTTCTTGTCAAAATGAGAGTTAACTTCTGTGTACTAAGATATTCAGTCAAAAGCATTCTATACATGAAGATAAGATTGAAACTGATTTTTAAAAAGAAGCATCATGGTTGAAAAATACCCTCAAGCAGACGACATTAAAAGTCCTATAGCCTTTGATTTTACAGACTGAATCATAAACTCAACTAGCTAAACTCCAAGTAAACCTCTCTAGTGCTAAGATCCAGTAACCAAGGCTCACTTCTGAAATTCAGAAGAAAAGGATATGGTGTTTCTGTCAAAAGAAATAAAATTGGTTATTTTTAATGAAGCTTAGTTAGTTCTTAGTTATTCCAGTATATTTGCCCAGAAACTTAATCCTACTTCCCCTTATCATGTAACACCTATGGTCTGACATTGGAGATATTTGGAAATAATTTTGGAGTCTTTTTAATAGTAGGACACAGGCAAAATGAGAAAATTTGGAGAAAATACTTTTCTGGGAATGAAGAATTTGTTAGCAGCTTAAAAATTTAAATGAAAAGTTCTATATTACTAGAAGAGAAATGGTTTAACTCCAGGTTCAATTTAAGTAGTTCTCCTTATAATGGAGCTATGTCAATTTAGAAAATGACATTGCTGTTTAAAATGCCATTCCATAGCCCTCTTTAATTAAAGTAGCAACAAACCATCAATTTGTTCCCATTAATGAATTTTTAACCATTAGAGTTGAAGCTGTAAGACAGACTTTGAATTTATTTCCCCAGAATGTATGCATAGACTCCTCTGAGATTTAAAGAGGGTACTTAAAAATCAGTGCTTTAGGATAACTCAGACACAACCTACTGGGGAAAAAGCATAAGAAAGGACACAAGATAGAAGCTGAAAGCAGAGAGAGAGATTGACAAAAAGAAAGAGACAAACAGAAAACTGAAAATGGTCTAGTGGAAGAAACTGTCAGGAGTTTGTGTTAACTAACTGATCTCTTCAAAACTAAGTATTCCTGATTTAGGTTCAGGTGAGAAAGACATCTTTATTTTTTTTCCTTTTCTATGGGACCCATAAAAATTTATTCTGTGTCTAGAAGTTGAATACATTTCCTATAGAACTAGCTTCAGTCTAGCTTCCTGTGATTTTGTAGGGATTTTTTTTATTCCCAATTATGATGCTGTTCACACCGCCAGCTTGACAGATTTAAATGATGAATGACAAGAAAGGCAGAACAATCTGGAAAAGAATAGAGTAGTTCAAAGAATTAGGCTTTACAAATTTTCAAACAAAAGACAGTTTTACATGTGCAAGAACTAGAAAGCCAGATAAGAAGGTAAAGAATGGGGGGTGTAGGGGTGGGAAGAAACAGTTTTTTTGTTTGTTTGTTTGTTATTTGTAAGGACAGAACAGACACTTTTATATATAATAGGAAGAATCAAAATATTAGTTGGAACTAACCGGAAAGTAAAAATATGCGAAGAAAATATTTAATTAAGATTAGTTTTGTTTTGGGACCATAGCAGGCAGTGTTTAGGGATTAGCCCAGGGTCTGTGCTCAGGGATCAATTGTGGGTGGAGAGGATCAAGGATAACATAGCTCAAATTCAGGTACTACAGACAAACAACTTCCCTACCTGTGTACTCTCTCTTTCCCTCCCTCCTTCCCTCCCTCCCTCCCTCCTCCCTCCCTCCCTCCTTCCCTCCCTCCCTCCTCCCCCCCTCTCCCTCTCTCTCCCTCCCTCTCTCTCTCTCTCTCTCTCTCTCTCTCTCTCTCTCTCTCCAACCCACAATAAAGGATTCATTTGCCATATCTTGAGTTTGATAGATTTTCTTACATTTGCTTTTTGCTTCTTTATAGTTGTATTATTTTTCACCAACTCTTGACAGTTTTTTTTCTGCTGTTGTTTTTCTCAAGAACCAATGTGTGTTAAATAATATGAAGAGCCAAACTCATTATTTTACCAGATAATCTCATGGTAGCTAATGACAGTATTTACTACTTAGAGTTTGATTTTGTGCTTACTATTCACTACCCTAAGTGCTTTACTTGTATGAAGCATTTGATATTTATCATCTCTCAAGTAATCATCATTTTATTATTTCTATTTTCTGATACATTGAGTATAGGCTAGCAACAAGGTAATGGTCACCACTGCTCTGTATAAAGACAAACTCGAATCCTTGAGGCTGACTGCAGTCCACTGGTTTCCTCTCTGCTATTCCTGTTAGTATTTCCCCACTCATTCAACAGGAGCAAGTAGTAATGAAATTCTGTCATTACTCAGCAGGAATTGAAGTCAGGGATTTTTTTAAAATCAAAAGTGTGTAGCATTATAACTATGAGATTAGCATGCCTTAATGCACTTGACGAACTCTCCTTTCCAAACTCTCCTTTCAAAACTCTCCTTTTGACCTGTGATGGGGAGGAAATGAGGCTAGTCCTCTGCTAAGCATGTGATGAATCATCCCATCCTCCCTGGGAACCAGCAGTACTCTGTGCTACTTATCTTTTCTAAAATCCTGCTGAAGACCTGGTATGTAAATGGCTCTAATGACTCATTATTTACCTGTAAACCAAAGATGGCTCTTTGGTTACCAAAAATTGCCTGAAAGTTCAGAATACCTTAGGATAGCATCACTTCAACAAAGTTAGCCAGGAATTAACATCTCTTAATGTGTTTCTGAGGTGACTGGACTGAAGTTTAGAAACCTGGAAGCCAATTTATAGTTCTAAAATTGTGGAAAGTCAAATTATAATCATAAGGCAATCTGAATAAGGAACATTTACTGGGGAAGCTAAATATTGGTCTTGGCTTGTTGTTTTATGAATCAGGTCTGACAGAAACGTGCCTACCATATCAGCTGGCCATATAGCTGTAGAGATGCTCCTCCCAGAGCAGTTTGTAAAGTAATACTGTTGCTCTTTCCGTTGGACATTTTTTTAAGTTTTAGTTTTGTTTCTCTTTTAAATACTTTAAATATTTTCCATCTAAATTCAGATATGACTTTATGATAAATGATTTTATAACTATGGCTTGGATTGAGATTTACATTTCTCTTAAATGTACATTTTAACCTTTCATATTATGGATAATGTAGTTTTACTAACCTATGTCACTATCTATATGTTATTGAGGTTTCTTTACATTTATTGTCAAAGCAAACTTGACTTGGCATAGCTTAGTATCTAGTGGATAAAATGCAAATTTTAGATCGATCTATACCTCCCACCTGAAATTATTATCAAAATCACTGTCTAATTTTGTTCAAAATTGTCTCTGTGTCTCAGTCTTCATACTAATAAAATAGGGAGAGTAATAGTGAGAATTATTTTGTGGAGCTGATAAAATGAATTTTATTAATGCCTGGAGCATAGTAATAATATGTATTTAATGATTAGGAGATATGAGTACTCTCATTAACTTAGAATCATTCTTATTATATTAGTCATTTATATTTAATCTATTTACTAACACTGCAAGGTAATACATTTAAGGGAGTTAGTAATATTATTAATGAGTAAAAGATATTAGTACTTACAATCTCTTAGAGGAATATTTATTATAATAACCATTTATGCCGGCAATGCATTTCCTAAGACACTGTAAGGTAATAAATGCATTTAAGGAAGTAGAAAATAACCAAAAATCTCATAAGTAGAGTTTAGGGAAGTTGCTTGATAAAGGCAAAGATAATTTTTTCATGTATAGGCATAATTTTTCTTTATAAAATTACTTGCACAAGGTCCTAGAAGTAGAGATAGCTTAACAGAGCTTGTGTCTTCATGAAGGCTCAAGTTCAACTCTCATTATTACACTAGTATAGTTGCTGTGGCCACCAAATAAACAATGAATTGATTGTGTATATTGTATCACTGTCTATCACTGTCTTCCTGTTCATCATCGATTTGCTGGAGTGGGCACCAGTAACATCTCCATATGTCCTATCACATGCTAGTGTAGCCCAAGAGCATCTGCTCGCTCCAGGAACATAAAGAGCCTCAAGCCATTCCATCAGGTCATGGGAATGAGGTATATAATTGTTACTGGTATTTGGCATATCAAGTACGGCACGGGTAGCTTGCCAGGCTCTGCGGAGTGTATACTGTACTTCCAATATATATGATATCTTTAAAGGGTTGCATATTAGCTATCATTTGGTATGTTGCAAACCAATTCTAAAGTTAATAACATAAAACAACAAATTATATCCTGTAATTTTGAGAATTGATAGCATTCATTTTGATGTTTCAATGTGATATAACTACACCATTTGTATGGCAGCTGTGGGGCTGAGAGAAAATTTACTATTTATCTTTTATGTTTTTCTTGCTCTGGCCCAGCAATCAAATTTACATAAGACAGATTAGTAGGAGGAAAAACAAATTTAAATACATTCCTTTGTTAAATCTACATGAGTACAGATTATAAAGCAAAGAAGTTAAATCATGTATTTATATTCTCAACTAAAAATGGTTAGTATCCTAAGTTTCAAGAAAGAAAGAGAGGGTTACCAGCCTAGAACTGAGCATTAAATATAGTCTAAGAGATATACATGATAACCTGTAAATGTATGTATTGCAAACCACTATGTGTAAGAGAGGGAGAGTGAAAGATATAGAGAGAGATAGAGAGAGAAGAGAGTGAGAGATGGAAAGAGAGAGAGGGAGAGAGAGAGAGAGAAAGAGCAAGATACCTACCATAGATGTAGTCTGGGGAGGGAGGAGAGAATCAGGGGACATTGGTAGTGGGAAATGGGCACTGGTGGCGAATGGGTGCTGGAACACTGTATGACTGAAACCCAAACATGAACATTTTTGTAATTGTATATCTCAGGGTATAATAAAAAATTTATAAATGAAAATCTTTATAAATCACAGTGTCTCAAAAAAAGGAAAAAAATAATCTTAAATATAAAGAAAGAAAGTGAGGATCCAACATGATAGAAGGAAAATTATATGACAAAACCAGATATATTCTAATGCATCTGCCTTACTACATAGGTAGTTTGTTCTGACATAAAGATTGTTTCAAATATAATTACTAATTCTGGTAATACCCTCAATCTTAAATTTTTGAAGAAAAAGAGTAATCAAAGTCTTAATTTTTTTCAATGAGCCTGAAGACCTTGATTAATATTAATCCAAAATAAACCATGTGACTTGGGTAGGTCTTTTCTGAACATCTTGTAGAGGTCTAGCAAAATTAGGTGAAGTCTCTGCTTCACTGCATTCAATTGGGGGTGAGTGAGACAGCACTGCTCAAAATAGTCACCTAGCTGTTAGGGTCCTTTCCATATGATCTTTTCTTGTTTAGTTAGTTCATCTTGCTAGTTCATCTTCACAACATGGCTATTTGCAAGAGAAAAAGACAAAGGTGCAAGGACATATTCAGCCCTCATGCTTACCACTACTAACCATCTGGTCCAAAAACTTACCTGACTTAGTGCTGATTTCATGTAAACTGAGACTACATGAATATAGATATTTGTAGTACAGTTTGTTGGGGGCCACTATTCTAACAGTCTATATTTTTTTTTCAGACTGTATTAGTTTAAATCCACATAAGCCCACTGACTTTCCTGAAGCAAATGTACATTTGTCGAGTTATTCCAGTCAATTTTGATAACTTTTTAGTTGTTAGAACAATGGACATGAATGTTTTGTCCATTGATATCTTTTTAATTAATCCAAAAATAAAATATTAACAATAAAGTTCTCTGATGTGATTGAAAAAGTTGTTAAAACCTATTGTTATATACATGTTTGGCAACCTGTCTGGGCATTGAAGTAAGTGGATATTTGTTCCCAAAGTTTTAGAGTCAATGTTTTTGGATAATTATTGAGTATGTCTAGTGTTAAAATCACTATGTTCTATATATGATGCAAAGGCATATATTTAAAAGCTTTCATTACAACCATAGCAACCACGACATTTACTAGATTAAGTGAAAGTGACTCACGTTACCTTTCTTTGATTTTGTTTATATGAAAAGTGAAAATAAATTGTATATCAGATAAAATATGTTTGTAAAGTGGCAAAAGGTAGACACTGAATATTCCAGAAGTAATGAATACAATTATGGAAATAAAAAGTTTCATTCAATAAGTTAGCCTTTGCTATTTAAAATATTCTCTAAATTAATATGCTGTCGGGGAACTCCGCGGGGTACCTGACAGTGTCAGGACAGAGGTTGTCTTCTACCTCCGAGGACGCCGGGAGAAAGATGAAAACTCACGAGTCTGGTGCAGTTCCAAAAATGGCTTTTAATAGTACAAAAGCTCTTCCACAGCAATCCAATATAATGAACAAACTCTAGCTCTGGTCCAAACTTAGACCATACAAAAGAGCCTAAGTCTCCCACCAAAGAGAGAGGATCTCACCCGAGCTGAGTCCTACCCAGAAGAAGGAGCAAAGGCCAAAGATCAAAAGGCCAAAAGCCAAAAGCCAAAAGCCGCAGGAGCCAAAAAGCTGAAGGCTGAGGAACCAAAAGGCAAAAGGTGAAGGGGCCTCAAGTCAGTCCCTTATATACACCAAAGTAACCCCAATCGGGAGGTTGTCATGCCAACAAAGAACCCTAAACAGAGTGTAGTGCCACACCCTATTGTAGGTATAAACAAAGGTTACACCAAGGACTAATCCCGAGATTATCTCTTATGTAAAACACTGGAGAGAGAGGGGCTGATATAAAGTAATACATCTTAACTTCATGAGCTTCATGTAATCTAGATGGTACCCACAAGGTCCTTATTATTATCTGCACCAGGGTGATTCTGAGTATCTTGTTCTCATGTACTGAAAGGGTCATACTCGCCTGCTTAGAGCAAACTATAGATCCTTCCTATAGTCTACCTTTAGTCTCAGCGTAGCCAGGGTGGTAGTCTCCTGGTAAATTCTAACTGTCCCACGTTGGGTGCAGTGGGTATAAAGAGGAGCTGTGCCCAATCTAGAAAACATAGAAGTCTTAGTAGATGTATAAGTCAGAGGTTATTCAATCAAGGTGACTTCTGTAACTGCCACACCCTCTAGCAGTGTTTACATAGAAGAGAGATCTCATTAGAATGAACATTGGCTTAAATAAGATTAAGCTGGGAGTGAGCAAAACAACAAAACTCCCAGATTAGCTAAACATGTCCTCCAACAATATGCCATTTTTTTTTGCTTTTTGGGTCACACCCGACTATGCTCACGGGTTACTCCTGACTCTTTGTTCAGGAATTACTCCTGGCAGTGCTTAGGGGACCATATGGGATGCTGGGGATCGAACCCGGCCGGCATGGGCCTGCCACGCAAGGCAAACGCCTTATACACTGGACTATCGCTCCGGCCCCAATATGCCAATTTTTGAAGTCAAGACAAACGTTGAGTTATGGTCAGGAAATACCTTATGTAATAGAATCAAAGTGATTTTGTTTTTTGAGATACTGAAAGGAGAAAGAATGATATATTGTCAACTGAACCTGCACAGCAGTCACACGCATGATGCATGAGGAGACTGATGGATAAGATGTTTCTTCTGCATCACTTTGGGTTTGGTACTTCAGAGAAAAAATAAAATAGAATCACAAATTACTGCTGAGTTCAAACAGCTTAAGAGCTTCTTATGTTTGATTTCTATTCCCCTCCCTAATGTATCCAGGGATCATTGCAATGGTGGATTGAAATGTGTTTTGGAATAGAGCATTTTTGCATGGCTTTTTTTGTCTTCAGAAAACTTTTGATTTATTTAACCTCTGTTTTCAGAAAAGCGCATCTTTGTTTCACATCTACTAGGTGATGGATTTTTTCTCTTACATGAATGTGTACCGTCGGGTTGTATTAGTCACACTGCATTATGTTGCACTAAATCAAGTAACACAATGTGACTATTAATGTTGTGATGTGTAAGAACATGTCTCACTCGGGACTGGGGAAAATGTGATTTTCTGAAAACAGCTGTCTCTGCATTTACTCAATAAAACTTTTCACCTTTGAAACTGGGTTGTTTGCCATCTAAGCATTTTCATAGGCAAATTTGAGGTATATTTTAAAGCTTTTTCCCCTAGTGTCATTATATATTCATGATTATACTAAAACTTTCAATAATGAAATAAATTCTAAAAGATGTTACAATGAGTGCCCACCACCATTGTATTTAAGTAAATCAAAGAGAATACAACTTGATTGTTGTACTTTAAATTGATTATGACAAATTAATCAATAGACTTTTTTGGAGCTTTTTTGGGTCACATCCGGCAATGCTCAGGGGTTTCTTCTGGCTCTGCACTCAGGAACTACTCCTGGCGGTGCTCGGGGAACCATATGGGATGCCGAGAATCCAACCGGGCGGCACAGGCCGGCCACATTCAAGGCAAATGCCCTACCTCCTGGACCATCACTCTGGCCCCTCAACAGACTTTTAAATTGATTTTTTGAGTGTCTATTGCCATCACAACATTCTCTTCCTTACTGTGACTTAAGGGAATCAGAGAAGCAAGTGTACAGTAATATCTCTCCATGTGTCTCCTAAGCTTCTATGAGCAAGCTCTCTATCTCTCTATTCAGCAACTTCACAGCTAGTCATTTCTCTAAAATTAATAGAAGGAATAAGTAGACGACTATTTCAGGTTCCAAGTACATAGTCCAAAGTGTGACAGTGCATGCTTTGCAGGCAGGAGTCCCAAGTTAATCCCTCGTGCTTCATAATTCGTAAGTGCCTGGTGTGAACCAAAAGATTTTTTTTCAAAGTAAAGTCCCTCCCTCTTACAAAAATGTTATACACAAAGCTGGTTTTTGATACAGGTTAGAAAATAATCTATTCTAAAGTAAAAAAAAAAAAACCTTTCCTATCTTTTGCTAGGGATGAATCGATATAATGCTTTTGTTGGCCAACTTAGGTGCAAAATACCACAGTACTGTGTAAATGTTCCATCATAACTACGTCTGTGCCTCAATTTTTTTCTTGTAAAAGTAAATGCCACTTACAAAATGCTTGAATAATGTTTTCCTTATTACTATTTGGCAAATAAATTCTGCAAAACACTAATGCAATATTTCAGGTCATTAAATGAATATAAAAAATAAAACAAACCAAACCAACAAATTTGATAGTCAAACTAATATCTTTTCTTATTTCATTTCATTATTACACTGCTACTTCTTATCTTATGGAAATAAAATATGTATATAGTTAAAAGTATCAGTGTGTAGTTTCACTAAACCATCTACTAATTTCATTTAACTAAAACATCTTTGCTGGTCTATTTTAGTTTTTTTTTTTTTTTTTTTGCCCCAACTGGATTTTACATAATGATTTCTTATAACGGTGACAACATGAATCCTCAGAAATTTTCTACATTCTTTTTCAGCATCACACCCCCTACTGGTAAGGAAGTAAGAGAGATATGGTTGTGTCTCTCCTCTCATATATATATATGAGAGGCAGAAGCCAGAAAAAGCATTCACAACGCCCGCCTGTCCTTCACCAACTATAAGACAAAAATGACTGCCCTCCAACATTCTGGTGGATCTATTCCATCTTCCAGAAAGGAAATGGAGAAGATTATCCATGACTTCTATTCAGATCTCTTTGATAGCCATGTCCACATACCCACATACCAAATTCCGCAGGATGGATATGTCATTCCCAACTTTCTCCCTTCTGAAATCCGACATGTCATTTCATCAGTTAAAAAGGGAACAGCATCAGGCCCAGACATGATCAAACCCTAAGACCTGAAGAAGCTGCCATCAGTTCTCATCAATACACTGGCTCGACTCTTCACATGCTACCTGACCGAATGTATGATGCCCTCTCAATGGAAAACTAGCAGGACAGTTCTACTGTTCAAGAAGGGAGACATTCATGACATTGGAAACTATCGCCCCATCTGCCTGTTGTCCATCATATACAAACTGTTCACTTGAGTCATCCTGAACAGGATTGGCAGAACATTAGATGAAGAACAACCATGCGAGCAGGCTGGTTTCTGAAAAGGATTCAGCACAATCGATCATATCCACACGATAACCAAACTCATTGAAGTCTATAGAGAATTCAAGATGCTGCTCTGTCTCACTTTCATTTATTTAAAGAAAGCCTTCGATTCTGTGGAGACTGAAGCAGTCATAGAAGCCCTAGTCAAACAGGGCGTTCAAAACCAATACATAAAGATCCTTCGTGAACTATATCATGGTTTCACCACTAGGAACTCACCATTCTACAGGGAAGTGATCATTGACGTCAAAAGAGGGGTTCAGCAGGGTGATACCATTTCACCAAAACTATTCAGCACCACTCTCGAAATCATCATGCGACAATTAGAATGGGAAAAAATGGGAGTGAAGATAGATGGCCAGCAACTACACAACCAACGCTTCATTGATGACATTGTTCTAATAACACCAAACATCAGCCAAGAGGCACAAATGCTGGCAGACTTTGACCGAGAATGTGGAATATTTACAGCTGAATCTAAAGAAAACTGTGTTCATGAGAAATGAACTAGTTCCAGAGACCCCATTCACTCTCAATGAAACAAACATCTCTGAATGCAACAGCTATGTGTACCTAGGTCGAGAAGTCAACATGATGAAGGACCTGAAACCTGAGTTGCGCAGGAAGAAAAGAGCAGCATGGACTGCCTTCAAAAAATATCTAAACAATAGGCAAAAGAACAAAGAACCTCCGGCTACGGGCACACATCTTTGGCTCCACCGTTCTCCCTGCATTGACATATGACTCAGAGAACTGGGCCTTACAAAGCAGGATCAGAATACCATTCGGGTCTCCCAAAGAGGAATAGAAAGAGTCATGCTTGGAATAACACGTCTCACTCAAGTGAAAGAAGGAATCAGGAGTTCTGACTTCCGTCGCTATTTTAGAATAACATTAGGACACTGTCTCATCTGCCAGAACATCGGAAATCAGGTGGGCTGGTCATATAATGCAATCTGGAGACAACCGTTGGACTAGAGGTGTTACCAATTGGATCCCATGGGCGCCAAAGGACCACGTGGCAGCCCATCTGCAAGATGTCAGACTTCCTTATCAGGACCCTAAACAAACAATTCGAAGCTCTCAATATCCCCAAACCAGACAGATGCCATTGGGCTACACTGGCACATGATAGGGTCAAATGGAAACATTACTGGCGTCTGCTAAGCAAATAGATGAATAACGCCATATCAAGTGATCAAGTGATATATATATGTATATATGTATATATGTCTATATATACACATACATATATCGTATATATGTATATATGTATATATGCATGTATATGTATATATACATATGTATGTATATATACATATTTATATATTTGCAAATATATATAGTAATTTATATTTTACTATATACAAGTGTTGCAGGACTCCTAAGAGCCTCTGCATCTGCCCTGGATTGCCTCCTGCAGGTCATTTTCGTAGATAGGTGGGTATTTTAAATTTGAAAGTTTATCTGACCATGTATCCTGTAGTATCACTGTATCACTGTATCACTGTCTTCCCGTTTGTCATCGATTTGCTAAAGGGGCACCAGTAACATGTCCATATGTCCTGTCTCATGCAAGTAGAGCCCAAGGGCACCTGCTTGCTCCAGGAACATAAAGAGCCTCAAACATTCCATCAGGCCATGGGAATGAGGTCTATAATTGTTACTGGTATTTGGCATATCAAATACGACATGGGTAGCTTGCCAGGCTCTGCCGTGCGGGTAGCATACTCATCTGTAAATCCAGCATTTATTGATGAACCGCACAGTGACAAGTGGCCCCGCGACGGGCTGTGATAGGCTGGTCTGCTGCTGGAGTTCTGACGAGTATTCTGTAGTGGCTGGTATAAATATTCTCTCATGCTACCACAATCATCGTGGGACTAGCTAGATCTTACCAGCATATTTGCCTGGCCACATTGGATCTCTAAGTAATTAGCCCAGAGAGAAATGCTGTTTGCCTCCAAGCAAGCAAGCATGGCTCCCTGATAACTCAAAAGCAACTAAAATACAAAACTACCGTGAAGTAGACGAGACTTGTGAAGGCTTGGAGAAATATTTAACTGGCATGAGTATAGTGTTTGGTACAGATACATGCCATCTCAGAAACCCCTTCTCTACCCTATAAAGGCATTTCCAGGCAGATCTTGGCCCAAGACATTAGGTGAGGTGCTGGGAGAAATTACCTGAGGGCATTAGACCCTCCCTGCCAGGGGAAGTTATAGTTAGCTTATAGCTCCTCCCAGCTCTGCTAGGAGGCTTTGAATGAGCTATGGGTTCTTGTAAATAGCCAGAAGGCCTCCTGATGTGCTACATTTCTATAGAACTGTTTTCCTGTTTTCATCTCTATATAGCCCAGCTCAGAATGGACCGGGTTGGAAGTTTGGGCAGATTTCTAGCTATAAAATAAGCTGCAAGAAGAAAGATGGCCCTTTTTGCCATTTCGGCTTCCCTTGGCATTTTGCTTCTCCATCCTCTCCATTCCCTGTTGGGCCTCAACACATGATGGCAGCCATCTTGGCCTACACGTGGCTGGGGCCTAGCTGGGAACCCAGAGTCCAGAGGTTTTTTCTGCTCTTGGATTGTATATTGGAACCTGTGATAGTAAAGCCCTTTAATTGGGGACATGGGTGGTGGTTGAGGGGGCACTGGTGGAGGGCGGGGTGCTGGAACACTGTGTGACCGAAACCTCCAAACATGAACAACGTTGTAATTGTATATCTCACGGTGGTATAATAAAATGTTAAAAAATAAATTAATTAATTAAAAAAAAACTGCATCGGATTGCTGAGTTTTCATCCATTCCCCACCGGCTTTGGAGGTAGAAGGGACCTTGCTTCCTGGTACTGTTAGTGACCCCAGCAGCATCCCGACATATAAGTATATTTAATAATTTATTTATGACTATTTATAGTAATTTTGACTCTTGTTTTATATGATGATGGGATTACTTTGGATAGCATTTTCTCTAGGTGTAGGAGATTTTCTATATTGAAATTCTGATGTATATTTAAAAAATTTTCAGTTTACATGCCGTTAACACTATCTTCTGTAAATACATTTAAAATTATTTTAGTAAATGTGTTGGTCAATATATCTGATATGCAGAGTTTGTAAATGTCCACTTTGTTTAGGTATACTTTCATAAGGTGGGGGTATAGGAGTAAAGCATAATAATATGCCCAATTCAAAGATTTGTTTACTTTCATTGGAGAAAGACAAAGATAAAAAGGTCAGTCAGCTAATAAGCAATATATAGATTATAAGTCCTAGACAAAATTGAGTATAATAGAGTTGATAGGAATAGGGAGTATAATGAGGTAAATTGATGTTTATAAAGGAAATGTAAGTACTATACATCAACAGAAAAAGCCTATTTAAGAGTGAGCATGAACAACTCTCTTTTTTGATAGTCCACAGATTGCATTTCCACACCGATAAATGTATAAGTTTAAAACTCTTACATAGGTATGTTCAAAAGAAAGAGAAACATGTCTATAGAATAGAAAAGAAGAAAAAATCTATGGTGCTTTCAAATAAGATTTGAACATAAGGTTGCTAGGAAGTAAAATTTTCAACTCAATGTTGCAAAAATAAAACCTCCAAATGTGGCCAGATTTACCTAACATTATAAAAGGGAAGAAGAGATAGTCTGTCAAAACCAGGAACTTGGTTTATGTTTACACAGTATTAATGTCTATATCATTATCATCTCTACTTAGGAGTGATGTACCCATGCAAATGGGCACCATAGGAATAAAAGACATGTCTAGTAAATCCCAAATATGATGAGAATTTTGAGAAAACATAAGTATCATTTATTTTAAAATATGAATAAATTTCTAATGTTGAAATGAATGTCCATTCTTATTTATTTTTAGTGAAGCAAAGCAATTTTTATTGAATGAAACTTGCTCATGAAGATGGGAGAGGAGAAGAAGAGGAAATGTGTTCAAGATTTTTTGAATGAAACTTGCTCATGAAGATGGGAGAGGAGAGGAAGAGGGTAAATGTGTTCAAGAGAGAACACAGAGTTCTCTAGAGTGGAACAATCACAGAAACATCGAGACAAGCAGCAAGAAATGTGTTGTTCAAGGAAGAATACATTCTTTGAATATATAAGTGCATATATATGATATACAATTACATGAGATATACAATTACAAAGCTGTTCATAATTGGGTTTCACTCATACAGTGTTCCAGAACCCATCCTTCTAGCAGTACACACTTCCTAACCTCAATGTCCCTAGATTCCCTACCCTCTCCCCGAGCCTATATCTATAGCAGGCACTCTTCTCTCTCTCTCCCTCTCTCTCTCTCTCTCTCTCTCTCTCTGTCTCTGTAAGTCTTGAAGATCATGATTGGAGATCTAGATTTCCATGTCTGGAGTTCTAGATTTAGAGACACTAAACATAACTGAAGTCTATGGCAATATAAATAGTGAAACTTTAAAAAAAGCATAAAATAAATATGTTTAAAACACATAAATATGATAAAACATCCATGAGAAAATACTAAAATACAAAATAAGGGCAGGAAAATATGTGAATGATAAGTCATCTGACTTGAATATTAAAAATATGCTGTTTGGTGAGATAGTTTGATAGAAGTAGCAAGCTCATCTCAGATACAGAGAAATAAAATATTTAAATATACAATGCAGAAAGAATGCAAAAATATTGAAAGAAAAGTAATACAGAAAATAGATATGACAATATCCAATATACATTTAATAGACATTTTCAGGAGGTAATTCATATAATAATGAAGAAATAATGGTTAATTTATTAATTCTTCATATTAACAATTTTTTTTGCTTTTTTGAGTCACATCTGGCAACGCTCAGGGGTTTCTCCTGGCTCTGCACTCAGGAATTGCGCCTGGTGGTGCTCTGGGGACCACATGGGATGCCGGGTATTGAACACGGGCCAGTACAGGCCAGCAACATGCAAGGCAAGCGCCCTACCGCTGGGCTATCACTCTGGTCCGAGATTAACAATTTTAACTGGGCAGATTAATTTTAAATTGGCAGATTAAAAATAAGTGAGTAGGGGCCAGAGCGATAGCCCAGCGGGTAGGGCGCTAGCCTTGCACGCAGCCGGCCTATGCCGGCCCGGGTTCGATCCCCAGCATCCCATATGGTCCTCTGAGCACCGCCAGAGTAATTCCTGAGTGCAGAGCCAGGAGAAACCCCTGAGCGCCGCGGTGTGACCCAAAAAGCAAAAAAAATAAAAGTGAATAGAAGTGGTGAGAATGGGGATCATTGTCTTGTCCCTGATCTTAGGGGAAAGGCTTTTATTTTTTCCCATTGTAAATGATGCTCTCTGTGGGTTTGTGGTAGATGGCTCTGACTGTATTGAGGAAGGTTTCTTCAATTCCTATTTTATGGAGAGTTTTTATCATAAACGGGTGTTGCATCCTGTCAAATGCTTTCTCTGCATCTATTTATATGATCATAATATTTTTTTATTTTCCTCTTATTGATCTGATGTATTATGTTGATTGACTTGCAGATGTTGAACCATTCTTGCATTCCTGGTATGAATCCTACTTGGTCATGGTGTATAATTTTTTGATGACTCTTTGATTTTATTTGCTAGTATTTTATTGAAAATCCTAGCATCTGTGTTCATTGGGAGATTGATCTGTAGTTTTCCTTTTTTGTTCTGGCTCTGTCTGATTTGGGTATCAGTGTGAAATATGCCTCATAGAAGCTATTTGGGAGTGTTTCTGTTTTTCAATTTCCTGGAAGAGCTTAACAAGTACTAGTAGTAGGTCCTTTTTAAAGGTTTGGTAGAATTAACTGGTAAATATGTCTCGACCTGGGCTTTTGTATTTGGGCAGACTTTAGATTATTGATTAAATCTCTTTGATGGTGTTAGGTTTGTTCAGGTATTCCAAATATTGTTACAGCCTTGGGAGGCTATAGGAATTCAGGTATTTGTCCATTTCTTTTAGTCATTAGGGAGGAAAAGGACATTAAAGGCATCCAGATGGGCAAGAAAGAAGTCAAGTTGTCACTATTTAAAGATGACATGATATTATACATAGAGAACCTTAAACTCTCTACCAAAATGCTCCTAGAAATAATAGATTCCCATATTGTAGTGACAGGGTACAAAATCAATATGCAAAAGTCAATGGCTTTCCTATATGCAAATAAAAAAGAGAAGAAAGGCATATTATAGAAACGACCCCATTCACAATTGCACCACAGAAAATAAAATACCTAGGAATCAGTTTAAGAATGTAAAATATCTGTACAAAGAAAACTACAAAATCTTGCTTCAAGAATAAAAGAGGACCTGAGTAAATGGAGACACAATCTCCAGCTCATGGAAGGGAATAATTAACATTATCAAAATGGTAATACTCCCTAGAACTTCTACAGATTTAACACGGTCCCTATAAGGATAGCCATGGGATTCTTCAAAAGAAATTGATCAAACACTCCTGAAAATTGTATGTAATAATAAAACCTCATGAATATCTAAAGCAATTTTTGGAAAAAGATGTGAGGTATCAATTTCCCCAACTTCAAACTACAAATCAGTAGTAATTAAAACACGATGGCATTAGTATAGAGATACTGTAGACCTATGGATTGAACTGAATATCCTGAAACACACTCAATATCAATATTGAGTGTTGATATCACAGATCAATGTTTATATGATCTCTTAATCTTTGATAAAGGAGCAAAAAATGTTAAGTGGAGCAAACAAAGCCTCGTCAACAAATGGAGCTGGGAAAACTGGGCAGGTACATGTAAAAACCAAACTTAGACCTCATTTTAACACCATTCTCAAAAGTCAGTTCAAAATAGATTAAAGATCTCAACATCAGACATGAATCTATAAGGTACATCTAAGAAAACAAAAGAAAAACACTATGACATCGAAATTAAAAGTATCTTCAAAGACAAAAACACCACTGACAAAAGAAATGGAAGCAAAGATAAACAAATGGGATTATATAAAACTGAAAAGCTTTTGCACCTCAAAAGAAACAGTGACCAAATATAGAGAAAGCACACACACTGGAAAAGAATATTCACCCAATGCCCATCTGATAAAAGGTTAATATCCATGATATATCAAGCACTGATAGAACTTTACAAGAAGAAAACAGTCAACCCCAACAAAAACTGGGAAGAAGAAATGAACAGAAGCTTCCTTAAACAAGAAATTCAAATGGCCAAAAGTAATATAAAAATGCTCTTCCTCAGTAATCATCAGGGAGATGCAAATCAAACAAAAATGAGATATCACACAACAGTGATTGTCGGTACATATCTAAAAGAGAAAGAACAACCTGTGCTGATATGGATGCGGGGAGATAGGGACTCTCAATCACTGTTGGTGGGAGTTCCTCCAAAAACTTGACATTGAGCCCATTTGACCCAGCAATATCACTCTTTGGAATATACCCTGGAGACCCAAAAACACACAGCACAAACACTATCTGCACTACTGTATTCATTGCAGCTCTGTTCATGGTAGCCAGAATCTGGAAACAACCTATATGCCTGAAAACAGAAGATGGCTAAAGAAACGATGGCACATCTATCAATGGAATAGTATGAAGCTGTCAGAAAAGTTGAAATCATGAAATTTACCTGCAAATGGATGGACATAGAGGTTATCAAGATGAGTGAAATTAGTCAGAAGGTAAAGGACAGATATAGAATGACTGCATTAATTAATGAAATATAAACATATACCAGTGTTCTATTAATTAGCGGAAATAGTAATGCAAGACTAGAACTGAGCATTTAATGCATAGAACGGGATTTACATGATAATAGCTAAATGTCTGTAGGTTAAGTCACAATTTAAAAGAGAAGAAGGGGAGAAAAGAGAGAGAGGGAGAGAGTGAGAGAGAGAGAGAAAGAGAGAGAGAAAGGAAAAATAACTGCTACAGTGGCAGGCTGGGTGAGAGGTGAGGGTATTTGGGCCCATTCGTGGTGGGAATAGGGGGAATAGGAGGGTCGGGTGCTGGTACAATTTAAGACTGAAACACAATCATGAATATTTTTGTAATTTTGCTACAGTATGGTACAATAAAAAATTAAAACTAAGTAAATAAATACAAGTGAGTAATGAGATAGAAAATAATTAGCTATATGACATCAATAATGATACAAAATATCTTGAAAGAAACAAAGATTATTTAGGTTATTAGCTAAGTCAAAAGACTAGGTTGATAGGTGTCTTCCTAAACAGAAAATGCTTACACGCAAAGAGCTGAAGTAAAATGACTATCAAACTACAATTCTATTCCCAGTTAAAACATTGCTCAGTGTGACAGTAAAATAATTATATGAAAAACTGAAAATTTATTTTCTGTAGATCACCACTGAAAAGCTACTAAAGTTGAACTGAGTTAAAAAGAAAATAAATGCAGAAAAAAGAGGTCAATTACTTAGAGCAGTACACAAGTACACAAGAGAATAGGTACTAAATGACCTTTAGTTATTATATAATACAATACCAACATGCATCAACACACACATACACACACTCACACACACAACACAAGATTTCCTTTTGCACTCTGTTTAGTATGGCAATCACATGTTTAGTACTCCAATAAATAGATACATGAGTGGTAACTAAGAAAATAATGCAGTTTTTTCTAGAAATCAAAAAGCAACTTTTCCTCAAATAATTCATTTTTGTTCTGGCATCTACCATTGACTACCTTAATGTTTAATAAAAGTTCCAGAACCTATTCACTAGGGTATAATTTTGTACAGTATTTTATGTTGCAGGACTCCTAAGGGCCGCTGCATCTGCTCTGGATTGCCTCCCGCAAATCACTCCGTAGATAAGGGGGTAGTCTAAATGTGGCAGTTTATCCGACCATGTATGCTGTACTAGCTGGTCTCTCCCATGCTATCACAATCATCATGGGACTAGCTAGATCTTACCAGCATATTAGCCTGGCCACGTAGGACACCTAAGTAATTAGACCAGAGAGAAATGCTGTTTGCTTCCAAACAAACAAGCATGGCTCCCTGATAAAATATAAAACTACAATGAAGTAGAGGAGACTTGTGAAGGCTTGGAGAAATATTTAACTGGCATTGGTGTTGATCTTTGGTACAGTGACATGCCATCTCAGAAACCCCCTTCTCTACATTTCAAAGGCATTCCCGGCTCAAAACATTAGCACAGTAAAGGCCCTAGGTGAGATGCAGGGAGGGATTACCTGAGGGCATTGGACCCTCCCTGCTTTCCATAACAATGGGAGGAAGGTCTGAGTTGCTGGGGGGTATAAACTAGCCGGTTCCCGCTCTCCCAGGCTTCTTCCCGGTGGGATCTCGCCTTGTGAGCGTTTATTCCCCTTGGAAGTTTTACACGTGGTGGTCGCCATCTTGGCCTACACGTGGCTGGGGTTCCTAGCCTGGAATCCTAAGCATCGGGTTTTTCCTTTTGCTGATTTGTATGCCTGAACCTGTGATAAGTAAAGCCTTTTAAAACTGTATCGGATTCCTGAGTGTTCATCCATTCCTCCGCCGGAGGTAGAAGGGAACTCGCTTCCCGGCACTGTCGGGGCGGAGCACCCCGACAATTTTAGGCGACATCTTGTACAGTATTCTAGGTGACAAAAAGTTGTTCTTTTCTAGCTATAATTTGGTCACTATTTCTGCTTTTGATAAATTGATAGTATAGTTCTCACTGATATTGTTTATCTGAATCTTGTCATAACACAAAGGCTTTAATATTATCTTGCATCCCCCCTTAATCTCATTTTACCTTATCTTAAAATAAAGAAAATAAATGAAAATATTTAATCATCTTTAAAATATTTAAACATATTTATACTAAAATTATTATTGCTTAAAGTTATGCTCCTGACACTATTTTCTAAAATTCTTGTGTTGCCAAGAAGAAAACAGCCAACCCCATCAAAAAATGGGGAGAAGAAATGAACAGAAGCTTCCAAAAAGAAGAAATTCGAATGGCCAAAAGGCATATGAAAAGTGCTCTTCATCTTTAATCATCAGGGAGATGCAAATCAAAACAACAATGAGGTACCATCTCACCCCACAGAGACTGGCACACATCCAAAACAGCAAGAACAACCGGTGCTGGCGTGGATGTGGGGAAAAGGGACTCTCATCCACTGCTGGTGGGAGTGCCGACTGGTCCAGCCCTTTTGGAAAACAATATGGGCATTCCTCCGAAAGCTAGATATTGAGCTCCCATTTGATCCAGCAATAGCACTCCTGGGAATATACCCAAGAGACCGAAAAACACATAGCAGAAACACTATCTGTACTTCTTTATTCATCTCTGCGCTATTCACTATAGCTAGAATCTGGAAACAACCTAAATGCCCGAGAACAGAGGACTGGCTAAAGAAACTGTGGTTCATCTACAATATGGAATACTATGCGGCTGTCAGAAAGGATGAAATTATGAAATTTACCTGCAAATGGATGGACATGGAGTCTATCATGCTGAGTGAAATTAGTCAGAAGGAAAAGGACAGATATAGAATGACTGCATTCATTAATAGGATATAGATACCAGTGTTTTAATAAATATGGGAAATGGTAATGGCAGATTAAAACTCACCACTGAATATACACAAAGAGACTTAAGTGATAAACTCTAAATATCTGCAGGGCTAGCCACAATGTGTAAAATAAGAGGGAGAGAGATGCAGAGACAGAGAGAGATAGAGAGAGAAAGAGAGGGAAACTGGGGTACCTGCTATTAAGGCGGATGGGGGGACGGGAGGGAGAGGTACATTGGTGGTGGAAATGGGGCACTGGTGGAGGGATGGGTGCTGGAATACTGTATTACCAAGAACCAATTATGAACACCTTTGTAATTGTGTGTTTCACGTGGTATAATAAAAAATTAAAAAAAAAAAAAAAAATAAAATAAAATTCTTGTGTTGCAATAGCCAGAATCTGGAAACAACCTGAATACCCAAGAACAGAGGACTAGCTGAAGAAACTGTGGTACATCTACACAATGGAATAACATGCAGCTGTCAGAAGAGATGAAGTCAAGAAATTTACATGCTAATGGACGGACATGGAGAGTATCATGCTAAGTGAAATTAGTCAGAAAGTAAAGGGCAGATATGTAATGACTGAATTCATTAGTGGTATATAAATCAATACTAGTGATCTACTAATTATGGAAAATATTAGTGTCACACTAGAACTGAACATTGAATGTACACAAAGGGAGTTACATGATAATCCCCAAATGTCTGTAGGGCAAGCCACAATGTGTAAGAGATAGAGAAAAAAGACAGAGAGAGAGAGAGAGAGAGAGAGAGAGAGAGAGAGGAGAGAGAGAGAAGGTAGTGCCTGCTATAGAGGCGGGCTTGAGGAGGGAGGGAACTTAGAGATATTAGTGGTGGGAATGGGGCACTGGTGGAGGGACTGGTGCTAGAAAAATGTAACTGAAACCCAATCATGAACATCTTTTTGATTGTATTTCACATGGTGGTGCAATAGAAAATTTAAAAAAAATATAAAATTCTTGTGTTGAAGCCTGACCTTTAGGCAGGTTTCTCATTATCCCTACACGTGAGCAAATATTCACATATACAGAGCATCAAATTGAAATGTACACTCCTTTCAAGAACAGGAAATAAACGTTATGTGAAACATATACACATTATTCTAAGTGATTATATAAAACTTAAATCTTTAAAAGTAAACACACATAATGAAGATGGTTTCTTGGAATTGAGAAAAGTGGCAGGGTTATCATATGCATATCAAGAAGTGGTTTTATAATGAAATCTCCTTTAGAAAATATACTTTTTAAAATTTTTTTTGTTATACTACAGTGAAACATACAATTACAAAGGTGTTCATAATCAGTTCTTGGTAATATAGTATACCAGCACCCATCCCTCCACCAGTGCCCCATTTCCACCACCAATGTACCCCCCCCCTCCCACCCACCGCCAGGCTGCCTTAATAGCACGTACTCCCCTTTTCCTCTCTTTCTCTCTCTGTCTCTCTCTGTCTCTGCATCTCTCTTCCCCTTCTTTTACACATAGCGGCTAGCCCTGCAGACATTGTAGAAAATATACTTTTAATCAAAATCTGGCACTATATCTGTACTTAAAATATTTAATTTAATATTGGGGTTGGTCTCAACTGTTTCTCAGGATCTAGGAGGCAGCTCCCGGTAATTCTCTGCCAATCAACCCGAGCTCAATATGAATGCCCCGAGATGCTCAGTCTCTGCAGTGCTATGAACACCTTGGCAGGCTGTGTAGAATTCAGTGGACTCCCGCAGCACCCGGTACATAAGGAAGCCTATGCGGTATAGTGATAAATGTGGGTCAGTGGCAAGGCACGACTGTGCAATCTTTTTGAACCATCTATATTTTAAATTCTCCAAAGTAAATAATATCTATGTACATTTTTGCTATGATAGTATTAAATTGCTTAAGTAATGTGCTATAAATAGGCTTCCTTATTTTTAACATTTTAATAAAATCTTTCTTATCCTGTTTAGAGTTACTGCATTCTAATTTTTTCTTACATTATTCTTGAAAATTTTCTCTTCTGAATTAGAGGGAGAGGGACAGACACAGAACGATCACTCTTATATGGGGGTATAAAAAATGTGGTAGCAGCGGAGCAAACATATCTCCAAGATAAGAGAAACAAAGAGCATGTAAACTAGTCAGTAGTTAGTTTCCAACTAGTAGAGTTGGGGGTAGGTCAGGGGAGGGAAACTCCAACAGAGGTGGAGGGAAGTGATCATTTTTCAGGAGGGCAGAGTGCAGAAAGGAGTTTAAAGTTCCTACCCTAGAGGCAGGGTTGGGGGTCAAAGGGAATCTGGGGGCATTTTGGAGGGAAGTGGACAGTAGTGAAGAATTGGCTTTGGAGCTTGTATGTGTGAACTCGATAATGAATAACCAACTGTAATTCACAGTGTTTCAATTAAAAAAGGAAAAAGAAAATTTCTCACCTGAACTCTCTGTCCTTCTTGCTATAAAAAGCTCTCTAGGACTGTCAGATGACTAGACTATTTCCTTCTCTGCTTTGCTAGATGATTCCTCTTTATCCTCACTCAAACATCTGCCTCTTTTGTTTTGTACAGTTCCTATTTCATTTTAAAGCTTTTTTTGTCTTCAAGTAGTCTCTTTAGAAAAAAGTATGTGTAACACATTTTATGAATTCAGACATATATAGACATTTATCGTCTATCTTGGAAATCTAGCTACTGCTATTAGTTAGAAGAATGTAGCAGAAAGATATGAAATCTCTCCCAGAAACACTACATTCTTGACTTTTAAACCCATTCATTCTCTGTGGAAACCTTCCATTTGCTTAACTAGAGAACAATCAATTTCATCTAGAAGTTTAAAATAAGGAAGTATGTTTAGTTATATCATTTATCTTACCAGAACATAAACTGTGTATTCAGTTAGTTATAGGGTACAGTATCATGAAGTGAAAAGGGGCAAGAATAATTTTATCATTATTTTTTATCTGTTCTGAGAACTGTATTCTATTTACATTTATGTTGTGGATGTTTTCATTAGAAGAGCTCTGTCTTGCCAAAAGGAAATGCTACACAGTAGTCCTCCAATATATCTACAAGATATATTTCCAATGTAAGACTACATTGTTCATGGTATTGTATACACACACATCTCTATGATAACACTTAACTTGGCAATACTTAAAGATCAGAAATAATTAATGTAAATGCTTATAATAATAGATTACACTGAAAGTTATATCAATGTGGTCTTTCTATCTCTATTTTTCTGTTTTTCAGTATTTTACTGTACCTAATGTTTTTATACCTCTGTTGACCTTGGATGCCTGAATTCAGAGGACTAGTCTGTTTTGTAAACCACTGCCCTTGCACTTTATCTAGATTATTTTCTGCTGCCTTTTTAAATTTTTTTTAGAGTTTTTGCGGCATAAGTATTGGTCTCAGTCTTTTCCTGACTGCACTCAGGGATCACTCCTGATGGGGGTCAGTAACAATGGAGTGGTGGGGGATGTGTTTAAGGTCAGCTCCTTAACCTCTCTCTATCTCTAGTCCGTCCCCTGCTCTTGCCTTTTAAACTCTAGAGTATTTTAGAAAGAAGTAGGAGCTCTCCTACAGGAACTAAGTTCCCTTAATACAAGGGAGCACATTCTTGAAGAAATCATCTGTAACTGCTTCATGATAATTTCTAATTCTGCTCCTGATATCACCACTCATGTATCTCATGTACTCACACTCACCCCATTTATTACCCAATACATTGCTTAAGCAGGTGCTTATCCTTAGACTAATATTAGGAAAGCTATTGAATTAATGAGGGTAAGGTATGTTACAGAAATAAACATTCCCAAATGTCTGTTGCGAATGTAAACAAAAAGGCTAATTTCTCTTTCATGCTTCATGTGCCTTCAGAATGAGCAGCAGCTCTGCTCCAAATCTGTGCGTGGTCTGAAAATTGCCTTCACCAAGGAGCCAGACAGAAAAAATAACCTTACCTAAGACATCTGTTGACTTCATGTTTGAGAAAAACAGTGACATGTAACAGGCTCTTTCAATTGCTTTGTAAAAGGGGTTTATACCACTCCTATCCCAGTTTCATTTCTAAGATAAGTCACAAGACAAGACGAAGTCACCATATAGAAATGGATAATTCTATCTGAGGAAGCAGGAACAATATTTTCAACAACTAAATTCATTTCAGTTTTGGATACTTCCAGCAGACTGCTTCTCTTTACATCTCTGTACTACCAATATTTCAATCGTATGTGACTCATTGGTTGTATTCTTCGCTTTCCACTATCTTCTTCAATGAAAGAAAAAAAGTCCTCCTAGAAGACCTCTAAATATTTGAGCATTTCTCCCTTTTAATATATCTTCAACACTCCTACATGGTGAGGTCCTCTACTTTTATCTGCATTTTGAACAATTATTTACATGTCTAAAACAGGTTCCTCTGCTATTAGTCCTTTGCCCCCTAAATGCCTGTGCTTCACACATTACACATGAGGCCAACCACCTGCAAAGTGACCCAGCCCTTATGTGCTCATAGAGCATTCCTAAATAGAAGCCTTGAGCTTTTTTTAAATCCATATTCCTCATCCTTTGTTTCACTGTAGAGCTTGGGTGAAGAATAAATAACTTCTTTAAATTATTTATTCCCTCATCTATTGCATCATTATAGAGGTTAGGTCCCAACTCAAGCATTTTTTGGACAGATCTTTCTAAAGCTCAAGTGGTTCATGAGACTCTGATACACTGAGTATAGTGTTATGGCTTAATTTCTGTTTTCAATAATAATTTTTGCATGCCTGTCTTCTGCACTAGACTATAGTCAGGGGATCATTTTACGTCAACTTCCATCTCTTGAAGGGTAGAAATTGTGCCAATAATCTTTGTGCCTTTTACTCAACACAATAACAGCACCTAAATCATGTATAATTATTAAGAAAAATTGTTGGTGATGGTCTAAGGTAGTGTTCAAAAGATTTAGGGATGCTTTCTGGACTGGCACTTAAATGCAAGGGTCAAATGAGGCAGCGACTCTTAAGAACCATGTGGTGCTGTTGGTACTGAACCAGGATCAAAGGCACGCCAAGGCATGTGCTTGAACCCTTGTTCTTTGGCTTCATCTAATGTTGTTTTTAAATAAATAGCTATAGACCAAAAAGGAAAACTTCTCTTCACATATAAAAATCTACAGTACTTTGGAAGATCTTATTTTATATATGAATTCTACTGAATATGACAAAATCTGATTTCCATAGGTTTTTGAAAACAGAAGAGTGAGCTATCAATTCGCATTGTTAAACTCCTTGATTTATAAAGCAATGGTTTACAGATTTAAATGTTGACAATATGGGTTTACTCATGCATGGACATTTTCATGAATTTTGTTTACAAATATTTGACGTATTTTCCTAAGTGCTGAAGAATCATTACTGAAATAAATAGCGGTTGCTATCATGATTAAAATATACTTACAAGATGAATAAAATGGTTAAGCAGCCATGTTTCCCCTGAACATTCTTGTTCTGGAGGTCCCTAAGCAACACCAGATTGGTTCTGCTCATCACATGCAGCCCTGTGCAATGATACATCCTCAGGCTTTATCACTGAGCTACCCGACCCCACTGACCAAATATCACTGATGAAAGTCCCTGGTCCCGAACACAGTCTAGGAGAGTACTCCTCTAATAATTCCCTTAATGTCACCACAATTACAGGAGTCAGAGGTAGGAATATACAATTGGAGATTAGGTAAGATTTATCTTTTGTAAATAAATTGATTTTCCATTCTATGGTACACAGTAATGTCAGTATCAAAAGCTTTAAATCCTGAAGAGGTAGCATTTCTATATAAATGACTTACTTTCTTGAAAGCATTCCTACAGAAGTTATATTACACAATTGTTTCATTATCTAACTACGCCAAATGAATAATAAAGAAAAATATTAAAGGCTACAAAAATTCAATTGGAAGTACATAAAGCTTTCAAAAACATAGGCATTTAAAAAGTAATATATTAAGACAAAATCAATATAGTGAGTTTTTTACTATGACTAAACATTTAGAAGAGGATCACTTATATTTAGATGGAACAAAATATTCAGAATTTGTCACTTAACCTTTTCATTATAACAATAAATCTTTAATGACACTAAATATTTCCACACACTTTAAGCAGATATACATTATTTATAGTTCACTTATAGTATTTAACTTCTTAATGAAAAGTTGTTGTGTTATATGAGGCACTATTCTATATCATGATAAACTGTCACAGAGATATAATATCTCCTTTCTTTAGATTTTATGCAGAACTACATGAAGAAACAAACAAACAGAATCTTGATCAGATCATGAAAAGAAACATAAAGCAATATAAAAGTTTAAGATGAAAGTTGGATGAGTAGGCATATTTGAAAGGAAAACATTTACATGGAGAGTTGAGTGCACTGAGGGAACAAATCACAACTGGGAGCAGAGCGTTTCTAAACCGAACGCACAGAGTGCAGGATGGTTCTTGAACAGAGCCAGCTCAATTGTCCTTATATGGTCGGTAAAAAAGAAGGAAGGACCACTTCTGGAGTGCCTTAGAGATCATAGTAAGAACTTATTTCATCCTGAGTGAGTTAGATAATCCCTGGAAAGATTTGGAGAAAAAGAACAGCTTTGTTAAAGCATGACTACATCATCTTTTGTGGAAAATATACCTGTAGGAAAAGTTTATATTGGTCACTGTAGGCCAATAAATAGAAAATTGTCAGTCTTCTGGAAACTTCTCCCATGTCTCCTCTCTGCACACAAAAAGCTATTAGTTTTCCATTTACTTGGCAAACAAATGAAAGTATTAACTTTATTGATTCAATAAATTAATGGGTACTTTAAAAATAATTAGGTAAAAGCAGCATATAAAACAGAAGTAAAAGAATAAACTATTTTCTATTGTAATTGATGTATTGTAATTGGTGTCAAACTAAATGTTGGATACATACTTGTCTTTTTAAAATGATTTTTAAATGTAACTGTGTTTTCACATGGGAGATCTTTAGAGGTATAGTATGCACTATTCAATTTATTATTGTTAATGATTAAGTGGTAGTCCTCTTGCACATAATGTATTCCAGCCCCAACTATGATTTAAATTTCTAATTGAACTTCTCCCCATGATACTTACATTGTATGAATAAAGGTGTGTATTTATTCTGAATGAATAATGGGCAATTTGATTTCGGTATGCAATGTATTGTGCTTCTAACAATGTCAGTCATTATTCTATTTGACTTGTAGAGCATTCCCAGATCAATGTTTAAATTTCATGAGGCATTTGTCCTCCCTGTGAAGAAAATAATAAGGAAGTTTTATCCCAGTGAATTATGTAGGCAGAGTTAAAACAAATAAATTTTATTTGGAGTAGATATTTTCTTAATTGAAAGATATCCTCGCCATTACTTTGAGTAGAGTTTTTTGGAAAAAAACAGCAACACATTTAAAATCACACCAAGTAAATAATATGCTGAGAATATGCTAGGGGCATTCAACATAGTTTTCCCATTTTCATCTCCAAAAAGATAACTCATTAAATACATAGCATATACTGGATCTTTATGATAGACTCTAGTGAAGTTTCTGAATGACTATTATAAAATTAATACGAACAATTTGTTTTTAAAGGCATGATGATAATGAATCTGGTAATAGTGATTTTTTAAATATATGTATATACATATACACATACATATTTGCTTATACACACTATTTCTTACAATATATGTATATATGTATATATAAGGCTTATTATATTATAACCTTTAAGGATTTTAGCAGATTTATACATAACTATATGTTAATTAAAAGGAACAACCACTTATTTTATTTATTTATTTTTTCTTTTGGGTCACACCCACAATGCTAAGGAGTTATTTGTGGTTTTTCGCTCAGGAATTACTCCTGGCAGTGCTCGGGGGGACCATGTGGGCTGCTGGTGATTGAACTCAGGTTGGCCACATGAAAGGCAAACACCCCACCCGCTGTTCTCTCACTCCGGCTCCAACCACTTATTTTAGCACATACAATTTTAAAAATCTCCTAGGTAAAGACAGTTATGTCGTACATTTAGATAATGCATCATTAATGTGTCATATGTACTTATATGAACAAAAAATATAGCCTCTACTTGTGGATGTGGCAGTAGACTACTGGTAGACTATTTATGTAGATATTGTCTTTCCTAGTACTTTTATACAGTACACAAAATATATCTTTCTCTGTACAGGACATCCTGGTAGTTAATGGTTTTTCTAGTGGAAAGTCTGACCAAGCATATTTGTTAAATAGTATTTGGAAAAGTTCAAATTTCTCCTATTGGAAGAGCAAGCATGAAAAGAGAGGTATTTTGTCCTGAGAGATAGGTTTTGATAACTATTGAAGAGATAGCAATTTTAATAAGAAAGAGATAAAAATCTGGTAATTTTTACACTTTTCTATCAGTAAGATTTTGATAACGCTGGACTAGGGAAACTCATATCAAGGGTTATAGGAATTGTAGTTATAAAATATCTCACTTTATTAAGGGTTGGGAATTCCCAATTAAGATGTTGTTACTAATCAAAGGAGGTTTGAATTACTTTTTAGAAAAAACTTAAAAAATATGTAATGAATACTTGAGTTACAAAATATTGCAATTATAACTACTTACAAATATAATCAGGAGTACAGCAGAAAATTGTTTTGAATTACAATATGGCAAAGAAGCTGCCATATTGTAATTGTGCTATGTCATAGCACATACTGGAATATCTCATGTAACTTTAAATAGCAACACTAAAGTGAGAGTCAGTGACCCATTTCAAATTTTCATAAGAATATTTTTGTCATCCTCAAAGTAATAGGTATGATGAGTAATTAAAGTTATATGAATAATGAAAGTATGTGAATTTCAAATCAATGAATTATTCATAATTTTTTATGAAACAGAAAATATCAACCTTATCAAAGCTATTGTATATTTAAATCAAGTTTCTGCACATATGCATTTTTATATGAGTTTTCATATCATTTAGTTTATCATGGATAGTTTTGAAAGGAAAATAATTTAATTTTACTGCAAACAAAGCTTACTTTTGGCAGAGAAGGTGGTAAAATTATAGGAAAATTTACTTTTCTGTAAGACTTCTGTTGGTTCCATACTAATCTACGTTTGTTTGCTTTAGTACAAATCTATCTTCCATGTGGTACAGTAAATAAAAACTCTTAGTTTTTTTTCATTTTATTTTATTTTATTATTCCCCCCCCCCCCAAAATTTTATTACACCATTTTAGACATACAATTGAAAGATGTTCATGTAGAGTTTGTTTCTACAGTGTTCCAACACCCGTCCCTCCACCCGAACCCATCTCCCATCACCAATGTCCCCCACCTCCCTCCCCCTTCCCACACCTCAACTACTTGGCAGGTTCTGTATGTCACTTCACTCCTCTTTATCTCTCCCTCCCGCCAAATTTTCCTGCACATAGTGGAATGCAGTGCATTAAAGGACATTACTGTTTCCACTATTTTAATGGACCGTGCGCCACAAGCGACCAAGCGACCTGGGCTCGAAGTGGTTTTGTTCTGTTAATCTGGTCGTGAGGCAGTTTCCCAGCATCCGGACAGCGAAGGTGGTGGCTAGTGTGGTGGGCGAGTCTCATCCGGCTGCTTCCAGGACCCCCCAGAGGTGATGGGCCCACTCCCAAAACCCATCTGTCCTCCCGGGGCCCCATAGTCAGCTGGGCCCGGGGCGAGCCGAGTTCCAGCTTCCCCAGCCGCTTGTGAGGCTCTTCATGCTATGGCTAGTGGCCCCGGGGCAGCTCCTGGGCGGGCCACCAGGCTTGACCAAATGGAGGGGGGGAATGGCCGACCCCTGACTCCATCTGAAGAATTCCCAGTGATTCCCTCTTTTGGGAGCATCCTACCTGGGCTCGAACTGGTTTTGCTCTGTTAATCTGGTCATGAGGCAGTTTCCCAGAGTCCGGACAGCAAAGATGGCGGCTAGTGTGGTGGGTGAGTCTCATCCGGCTGCTTCCAGGAGCCCCACATAAAGTTTATTTTTTAAAATATGTTAACGTGTGCCTACTTTGATGAACAACTGCCTTTTTTATTAAATATTTTATTATACCACCATGAGATATACAATCACAATGTTGTTTTTTCCATGTGTGTGTTTGTGTTTGTGTGTGCAGATGTGTGCTATTGTTGTTGTTTTGTTAATGTTTTGAGGCCACACAGCTATGCTCAGGACTTACTACTGGTTCTGTACTCATGGATCACTTCTGGTGGTGTTAATTAGGTTGCATAATGTAAGAGATTTATCAATCATACTGTGTTTCCAGCCCCATGATGAAACAAATAACTTTGGAAAAGAGATAAATATGTGAAATGTATGATTAAATTGTGAGATACTTAGGATGTAGCAGTATGTCCCCATTGTGTTTTATGTAATTACTGAAAATACTGCAAATAATAGTTATAATGGATACTGATATAATAAGTAACAATATAATTACTGGTACTTAATGAGTTCTCATGATATGCAGGTACTATATCAAGTCCATTATGCATTTTATCTAACTTAATTTAACAGCAATCACATAAGATTTTGCTCCAGATTTATAATTGAAAAAAGGCACAGAGTAATATTTCTAAAGCTATATAGCTAGTAGTTAGTAGACCTCTGTATACTGAAAGGGTCACACTCACCTGCATGAAGGCAAACTAGTATAATCCTTCCTATAATCTTACCTGATGGCAGAGCCTGGCAAGCTACCCTGGTTGTATTCAATATGCCAAGAACAGTAATGATAATGGACCTCATTTCCATGTTTGAACGAGTGGTTTGAGGCTCTTCTTGTTCCTGTAGCGAACAAATGCCCTAAGGCTACACTAGCATGTGACAGGGACAAATGGAGACATTACTGGTGCCCACTAGAGCAAATCGATGAACAATGGGAAGACAAGTGATACAAGTAAGTGATACAAGTGATAGTAGAACTCATGTTTGAATTTCAGGTGTTTAAATTTCATTGCTAATCACCATGATATATCTCATTAAAGTATTTCCCTTTGTAAATAACAAACAGGAGTGCACATGTAGATCATTTTAGAGTATGTTCTGTTATTTCTCGTGTTCATTAAGTTCAAACCTTTCATTGTTTTGAGTGCATGATGTTTAAAGAAAGCTTTAGGCCCCTTGTTGCTGGAGGCTGAGGGTCAGGGAGGAATCCCGCAGGGTGCATGTTCTGCCACTTTCCAGGTTGGCTCCTGACAAAGTGACCGAGACCCAGGGGCAGTCTGCCAGCAGTACAACGCCAGGTATCCTGCATGTGGAGCATGCTGGGAGATGAATGGCTTCTTTCTAAGAGCATTTCCTCTGTACAACAGGGCTTGAATAGGGTAGCGGATTGTTTTAGCCATGCAAAACTATCTCGGCCATTGCTGGGGCTGCATACGCTGACAGTGCTTCTCCTAACAATACTATTGGCTTGTTGTGCTATCTGTTACCATGGCTAATATATTTCAACATCTCTTATTCCTTGCCGAGTGCCTGGGTTCAAGCCACAACCAGCCTCCACTTCATCACCTCCATGGCCAGAGGCTGGAGGTGATGGAAACTGAAACTGAGGACCATCTTTGCAAATCCCACTGTGCCTTCAGAGTTAAGGGTCTGGACTGCTCTGTGGGAATGCTGAGTGGATTTATAGACTCAGAAAAATCAAATCAATTTGCAAAGTCTAGCTCAGTTGTGTGATTCGTCTCACATCCAGAGGAAGAGCCCACTTGCTGGACCAGTATTCTGCTGACACTTTTTCATTTGAAGAGGGGCACAACTGGCAAAGCTCAGATATTACTCCTGGCTTGGTGTGAGCAATCACTCCTGTTGGGCTCAAGAGTGCCAGGGATCAGACTCAGGTTGACTAGGTGCAAGATAACCCCACCTGTCATACTCTCTCCAGCCTCTGCCACTTCTTATCTCCAGGAACAGCTTAGAACACATGCTTTTAAAGTAAAATTTAAAGAAGGTTTTGTTTGTTTGTTTGTTTGGTGGAGGGAAAACTGAAGGTATTTAGGGCTTTGTGCTCAGTAATCATCTTGGCAGAACTCAAGGTACCAAATATGGTTCTCAGTCAGTCTACACATGGCAAGCTTCTTAGCCCTGTACTAGCTCTCTGGCCAGAGTTTTTTAACTGAAGGGAACTACTACTGAAGGGAAGAAGTAGCCAAAAGAACAAAGAACCTTCGGCTCTGGGCACTTCTCTTTGACTCCACCGTTCTCCCTGCATTAACATATGCCACAGAGACCTGGGCCCTACGAAAGCAGGATGAGAATGCTATTTGGGTCTCCCAGAGAGGAATCGAAAGAGCTATGCTTGGAATATCACGCCTCACTCAAGTGAAAGAAAGAATCTGGAGCTCTGACCTCCATCGCTGTTGCAGAGTCAGGGACTCTGTCTTGTTTGCCAAGGCATCGAAAATCAGATGGGCTGGACATGTAATGTGATTTGGAGATGACCGCTGGACTAGAGCCATTACCGACTGGTTCCCATGGGATGTCAAAAGATCACGTGACCACCCACCTACAAATGGTCAGACTGCTTCGTCAAGACCCTGAACGAACAGTTTGAGACTCTTCATATTCCTGAAGCAACCAGATGCCATTGGGCTACACTGGCACGTAATAGGGTCAAATGGAAATGTTACTGGTGCCCGCTCGAGGAAATCGATGAATAGCAGGATGTCTAGTGATCTAGTCATCTAGTGATCTAGAATGTGTGTATTTAAATTAAACTAAAACAATGATGTTTGGGAGGTCCAGGATCATTTTGAGGATTTTGTCAACAAAGCAGGAAGTTCAATGTGAGGACCGAGGTTGTGGTGCTGCTCAGTCACAGGGTATGGGGGGACAGCCCTACCCGATGGCACGCTCCAGTGCTCAGGGCTACAATCAGTTGTACTCAGGGGTCTCGAGGGCAGTAACAATGGGTGTTTGGGGCGGGAGGGATAGTCCAGCAGGTAGGGCATTTGCCTTGCATGCAGCCGATCCGGGTTCGATCCCTGGCATCCCATATGGTCCCCGAGCACTGCCAGGTGTAATCCTGAGTGCAGAGCCAGGAGTAACCCCTGAGCATCACCAGATATGACCCAAAAAGCAAAAAGAAATGGAGGTTTGAAATATTTATTATAGCCTGTGGTGCTGAGGATCAAACTGAGGTCTATCAGTCAGATGCAATACATGTACCTTATCTCCTTTAGTATTTCTCTTGCCCAGCATTTTAGAAACATGGCTATAGAAAAGTCATGGCAAAGCTCAGATATTACTCCTGGCTTGGTGTGAGCAATCACTCCTGTTGGGCTCAAGAGTGCCAGGGATCAACCCAGGTTGACTGCCACTTCTTATCTCCAGGAACAGCTTAGAACAGAGATAGTATGGTAGGTGGGGTTATCTTGCACCTAGTCAACCTGGGTCTAATCCCTGGCACTCTTGAGCCCAACAGGAGTGATTGCTCACACATTTTAATAAGTGATTTTATTAAGGAAATGCTAACTGGAGGAATTTCTACAAGATTCTTACATTGTACTCATTTGAGAAAACTGATGGCCACTCTAGTAAAGAAATGGAAAAATTGAAAAATAACCAGGATTGGTTATTTGTTCCTTAAAGCTTGATAACAACAATGAAATTGCATACTCAAATACACAAGATTCAGCACTAATAAAAATAAAGGGTGATATTAAGCTTTATTCACAGCTCTCTCAAACAGTGTGTGATACCCTAAAAATGAATAGTCCTTATTTGAGCCAAAATGTCAGAGTAAGCAATTTAAGAAAATCAATGCACATTTGTATAACATTTATATATATATATATTTATTTATAATAAGGAAAGGTAAAAGTTAGCAAGAAAGTACTTATACAAAAATCTTTCTGAATTTATAAGCAATTGCAGTTCAAAGATCCTTAGGTGAAAAAGTGTTCATAGACTGGAAAACCTGTCAGACTTAGCTGTGAAAACAATAACGAAATGTTCAGTTTGGAGCTAGTAGCTGAGTAAAGAAAGCAAAAACAACACCATAAACTGCTTTGACAATAAAATAAACAATTTTTAATGATATGAGTTTTTTTTCACCTCAAGTGTCTCTCACCGAGGGAAAAGAAACACTTCTAAAGTCTAACAGAAAGCATGAGAAGAAAATAATTACTTTATTAGTATGCTGTGGAGGAAAGAGAATGAGTTTCATTGTCACACAAACCTGCATTCTCTGTTTCCAGGGAACCAAGGAGGGGAGCTCGAGGGAGATGATAATGGAAGTGTCATACTTTCTGTAAGATTTGGTCTCTTCATGGGTAAAATTAGATAATGTCTCAGACAGCATAGGGCAGCTGTGAATTATTAATTAGATTAAGATGGCAGAATTGATCAAATTTTTGTTCATTGCTATTAAATGACTAAAATAAACTAAAGGGCACTCCATATATAATAAAAAGTTAAATTCAATCTACAGTGGTGATGTGAATATTGACTTTTCATTTTAGACTTAATCTATTTCTTTTTCATATATATATTTATATAAATTAAAACCTTTTCTAAAATTCTCGTGTTATGAAACAAATCAATGCTCGCATGTGTCACTTCTTCATGGAAGGCACTTCTAGGTTGTTTTGGCATGGTCATCTTCCTTACTGACAGACTAATAAATTCACTGCTGGTATTGGTTAATTTGGTCATTTTACATTATTTTCAGCTACATTTCATCCTTCCTGGCACTGGGGATGCTTCCACAATGGTAGTTACATGTATATCTGAAGATATCTCCATGTAAGGAGTTTCTGAATAGTAATCAATTCTTTTTTTTTTCTTTTTTTATTATACCACCGTGAAACATACAATTACAAAGGTGTTCATAATTGGTTCTTGGTAATACAGTATTCCAGCACCCATCCCTCCACCAGTGCCCCATTTCCACCACCAATGTACCCCTCCCCTCCTGTCCCCCCCCCCTTAATAGCAGGTACCCCAGTTTTCTCTCTTTCTCTCTCTATCTCTCTCTCTCTGTCTCTGCATCTCTCTCCCTCTTATTTTACACATTGTGGCTAGCCCTGCAGATATTTAGAGTTTATCACTGAAGTCTCTTTGTGTATTGAATAGTAATCAATTCTTTGGGAAGACTTTCTAACTAAAAATTTGAAACTTCTCAAGTCTCAGAGATTCTCAAGATGCCAAGTCTCACTGAGATTTTTCAGACTTTAGCTTCTTTATATTTACCCAATGTTTTCCTACTGTGTGATTCCCTTTTGCACTATCTAAACTTCAGTCATTCTATGTGGCAGTATAATACCTAAATCTAATTCTCAGAAACAGACTCATAGTGAATGCCCCATTTTATAGAGCCTATACTTTAGTGCTTACAATAAAAATACACTAAATGAAGTACTCAATGTATAACTATAAAATAACTAATAATAAAGTTGCTTATTCTTATCTTAATAACAGTCTTATAGAAATTGGTTCTGTAAGAAAACTACCAAGTGAGAATCTTAGACCATAGAAACGAACAATGAATAAGTGGTCCTCAAATGATTGGGTATTGCATTGTTCTAGTACTAACTTGTGATATAAACAAATAGAAAATTCTTCCTCATTTAAAGTCAAATTGTCATAGAATATTTATTTTCCTGGAGTTGTAGTGATAGTACAGAGGGTGGAACATTTGCCTTGCATATGACCATACTGGGCTCAGGTCCCAACATCCCAGATGGTCCCCAAGCATAGCCAGGAGTAATTCCTAAGTACAGAGCCAGGCATAACCTCTGACTATTGTTGTGTGTGAGCTAAAAAGCCAAAAATTTTAAAAATTGTATATATATATGCATATATTTATGTATATATGTATGTATACACACATATAGTAATATATGTATATATATATATATAGTTAATTTCTAAGAAGACCTATATATAAATTAATGCTAGGCTATGTAGTAAAAATGAGATTTGTGAGAAAAGAAAAACAACAGCAGAGAAAAAACGAAGAAAAAAAATAGAAATTCACCAGTTTTCCTTTAGCTTCATTTTTTTCAATAACCTATAGTTATGACCAGCTAATGTGTATAGGGAGGAAGTATGAATTTTTTTAAAATAACTACACAATTTTATCTCATAAGTTTTAGCAGTATTCTTTTACTTGAGCCTTTAGATAAAGTAGCACATTGTAGTTATAGATATACTTCATTTGAAGATGAACAAGGGTCTTTACTTAGAAGTCTTCAGTAATCCATAATGAAAGTATTCAGTTTCCTAAAGTTGTTTTTATTCCTTCATCTTACCAAAAGACAAAATCCGTATTTAGTCTTTTCAGAATTCCTAGTAGGAGATTTAAAGCTTTATATGAGGAAGTCAATACTTTCTTTTGAACATCTTTCTGATAAGTCTTGCTTTATGAGACACACGATTAGAACTGCATTTGAACAAGAAAAGATTCATCAAACCATTGTCTAGGTTTCTTTCATTTGAAGCTAAAATTTTATGTAACATTGGGAGTAGTAAAGGTTTTTTCTTTTTCAGAAAAGTCACTTAGATTTAATGCAGCTTCTCTGGATCTTTTCAGTTTTCACTTATAACAAAAGATTGCCATCTAACAAAACAAAATAAAGCCCTAAATTTTCTCTGAACTATTTAGTTGGTATCAATTCTCTTATGAGCCTTTCATAAGTATTTCAAGAGAAATTAATTGATGAGTTATTAATACAAATACCTGAGAGGATTTTCTGTTGCCTAAATGAATTTTTTGAGTCGAAAATTCAAAAAGGGATTTTAATATACAAGACTACAATGTTTCTTGGCTAATTAGTTTTGATTCAGTTTAACTCTTAATTGAGAGTGGTGAGACATGACTAATTATCAGTTTAGTGCAATGTGAACTGATTGACTATAAAACCGACACTTGATAAATGGTCCTCAAATGCTTGGCTATTGTGATATAAGTATTTCTCTTTAGAATATTGCATAGTTTGAGTTTCACACACAAAATTATAGATTGCTACACACCACATATAATGCATCACATCTTTTTTTCTTTCAGATAAATACATTATACATGTTTATGATTAATAGGCTACTATTCTCTTTTTGCTTGACCATCACTACTTAGCGAATTTTCTTAAACATTATGGCTAACATGCTGTTTGGTCACATGGTTTTTCTGTAAAGCTGACCTTCGTTTTACTAGGCTCCTTCTCTTTGTAAGTCCATTTTGGGTGCTTAAATAAATGTTGTGCCATTCCTCCCGGCACCTCGGGAGGGATGCCCTGGAGGGATGGCAGGTTCTAGCCCTGGCCCACCACCCCAACAGAGCCTCACAACAAGCCAGATGACCCCACTCCATGAGGACCTCCATTTTCCACATCCGGACTTCCCCCTCGTCAGAACTCCACCCAGAAGACCAGCCTATCACAGCCCAGCTCATCAAGATCCACGCTGCTGCAGTCTTTTTTAATCCTGCCCAGGTATGCTGATCCAGAGACAGACATGGGGCAGAGCTGCTACTGGCTCTCACTGTGCCCAGCCGCTCATGAGGTGCCCGGGAGGGATGGCAGGTTCTAGCCCTGGCCCGCCACCCCAGCAGAGCCTCACAACAAGCCAGATGACCCCCCACTCCATGAGGACCTCCATTTTCCACATCCGGACTTCCTCTCATCAGAACTCCACCTAGCAGACCAGCCTATCACAGCCCGGCTCATGCGGCCACAGAGTCGCACAGTTCATCAATTAATGCTGGATTTTGAGAGGACTACAAGAGTATGCTACCCGCACAGCACAGCCTGGCAAGCTACCCATGTCGTATTTGATATGCCAGATACCAGTAACAAGTATGGACCTCATTCCCATGACCTGATGGAATGGTTTGAGGCTCTTTATGTTCCTGGAGCAAGCAGGTGCCCTTGGGCTCTACTTGCATGAGACAGGTCATGTGGAGATGTTACTGGTGCCCGCTCGAGCAAATTGATGATGAACGGGAAGACAGTGATACAGTGAATAAATGTTGTGACAATATTGTAGGAAGTCACAAAGTGGGCATGACTGTCTCTTGGCACGAGCTGGACTACCAGGGAAGTCAAAGTCTCCTTACTCTCTCTCTATTGTTGAAATACACACTGTGTCCACTGCTCCCAAAGCCAGAGCCACTTCAGAATGCAGCTTAAGGAGAGCAATGTACTTCTGAGATCTCCTCTATGTTTAATGGATCGAGTCTCTTTAATCATTCTGTGTAACTGTTTTGAATGTAGAAGACAGGTGAGATCTTTTCTTCCAGTCACCCAAGTAAAACCCTGTGACAAATTACTTGCCTATTAAAATGATCACCATTTCTCAATTAGGTGTGGTTTAGGCCTTTCTTTGGTTATTCATTGATTTTCTGTGTTTGGGAATCAGTTTCAGATTTCTCAGGGAACGTTCTGGAGTTTGATAACCAATTGTATTTTCCATGTCGATTGTAAGAAAGTCTGAACCTCATCATTCCTGAATAATCTGAGACAAATATTTTTGGAGTATTGACTGAAGTAAAGGATAACGACATTAAAATGTTGCATAATTTTAAAGTATATTTGGTGAGCAGAATTATAATATGACATATATCATATCATACATTATATTAGATACATAAAGAACTTAGGGCTTAAACTTGGTTTGTTTCTGTTCCACTAATCCCTCAATAAATGCACACTGTATAGAAGAGTTTTCACTGTTTTTTTCTGGGGTCATACCCAGGGGTGTAGTTGCCGAATATCTATCTTCACTACCATTCCTTCCCATTCTAATTGTCCCATAACATTCTCAAGTGTGGTGTTGAAGAGTTTTGGTGAAATGGTATCACCCTGCTGAACCCCTCTTTCGACATCAATGATCACTTCCTAGTAGAATGGTGAGATCCTGGCAGTGAATCCATAACACTGCTCACGAAGGATCTTGATGTATTGAGTTTGAATGCCCTGTTTGGCTAGGGTTTCGATGACCACTTCAGGCTCCACAGAATCAAAGGCTTTCTTTTAAATCAATGAACATGAAACAGAGCGGCAACTTGAACTCCCTACAAACCTCAATGAGTTTGGTTACTGTGTGAATATGGTCGATTGTGCTGAATCCTTTTTGGAAGCCAACTTGCTTGCATGGTTGCCCTTCATCTAATGTTATGCCAATCCTGTTCAGGATGATTCGAGTGAACAGCTTGTAGATGACGGACAACAGGCAGATGGGGCGATAGTTGCCAATATCGTGGATGTCTCCTTTCTTGAACAGTAGAACTGTCCTGCTGGTTTTCCATTGGGAGGGCACCTTGCATTCAGATAGGTAGTGTGTAAAGAGCCGAGCCAGTGAATTGATGAGTACTGATGGTAGATTATTCAGGTGTTTGGGTCTGACTTTGTCTGGGTCAGGTGCTGTTCACTTCTTTACCAATAAAATGGCATGTCGGATTTCAGAAGGGAGAACATTGGGAATGACATACCCATCTGCGGAATTTGGTATGTGGGCAGGTAGACATGGCTATCAAAGAGATCTGAGTAGAAGTCATGGCTAATCTTTTCCATTGCCTTTCTGGTAGATGTGATCAATCCATCAGGACGTCAGAGGGTAGTCATCTTGGCCTTATAGTTGGCCAAGGACAAATGGGCATTGTGAATGCTTTTCCTGGCTTCCTCCGCTTTGCTGATGACATCGTTCTAATACCGCCAAACCTTAGCCAAGTGGCACAAATGCTGACTGACTTAGACTGAGAATGTGGAAAGATAGGTCTACAGCTGAATCTCAGCAAAACTATGTTTATGAAAAAATGAACTAGTTCCAGAGGCCCCATTCACTCTCAATGGAACAAACATCTCTGAATGCAGCAGTTATGTGTACCTAGGTCGAGAATCAACATGATGAGTGACCTAAAACCTGAGCTGCTAGGAGGAAGAGAGTGGCGTGGAATGCCTTCCAGAGCATTGAAGAAATAGCTAAAAGGACAAAGAACCTCCGCGCCCGGGCACATCTCTTCAACTCCACCATTCTCTTTGCATTAACATATGCCTCAGAGACCTGGGCCCTAAAAAAGCAGGATGAAAATGCTATTCGGGTCTCCCAAAGAGGAATCGAAAGAGTTATGCTTGGAATATCATGCCTCACTCAAGTAAGAGAAGGAATCCGGAGTTCAGACCAACATCATAGATCCAGAGTCAGGAATGCTGTCTTGTTTGCCAATCAGATGGGCTGGACATGTAATGCAATTTGGAGACTTCTTCTGGACTAGAGCCATTACTGAGTGGAACCCACAGGACATCAAAAGGTCATGTCCACCTACAAGATGGTCAGTCTTCTTCATCAATACACTGAAAGAACAGTTTGAGGTTCTTCGACATTCCTGAAGCAAGCAGATGCCATTGGGCTACAATGGCACATGATAGGGTCAAATGGAAATGTTACTGGCACTCACTGGAGCAAATGGATGAATAACGGGATGTCAAGTGATCAAGTGAATACTAGATTTAGCCAATTCTTTAAATATCTCTGAATGTTATTGTTGTTGTTCTTGTTTTGGGGCCACACCCAGCAGTGCTCAGGGTAATCTCCTATCTCTGCACCTAGAAATGATCTTGCAAGAGTCAGGGGACCATATGGGGTGCCAAGGATCAGATCTATGCAAAGCAAGCATCTTGTTTGCCTTGCCTTATTATTTCGCTGGCCCTGATCTTTGATTGTATAATTTTAAAAAATGATAATAAAAAACCAAGTTCTGGGTGCCACATATGCTCATTGCTACTGATTATCATTTGCTCTGATTACTCAACTGAAAATATATGCTTGGAGGTATGTGTATGTACTAATATTTTTATACATTCATGTCTATGACTGTTTGATGTGTAATCATCTATATCTATATTGTATATTCTTAAGTCAGTACAGTACAGCTCTAACCATATACTTAATTCTAACTTATTACTTTCAGTGAGAAAACTCTAACCATAGAGGTACTGAGTTTTACAGGTAAACAATATACTTATTGATTCTTTTTTAATTTTAATTTTTATTAATATTTTATCATACTACCATGCGATATACAATTACAAAGTTGTTCATGTTTGGGAGTTTCGGTCACACAGTGTTCCAGCACCCATCCCTCCACCAGTGCCTACTTCCCACCACCACGTCACATTGTTCCCTTCTCTGTCTTACCTAACTCTGATTCCCAGACATTTTTGATAATTTCCACCTTTATATATATATATATATGCATATATAATTAGCTATATATATATGCTTGTTGATTCTTTTCTGGTATGTATGGATAGTGTTATCAGAATTTCTTCCCTTTTTTGAGGGGGTGGGTGTGGGAGTCACACTCATTAGTACTCAGGTGACATTCCTGGCTCTATGTTTAGGAGTGAGATATCACTATTGTTGTGGACTACACAGCAGTGAATAAAAATGTAACCAGAATTGCCTTATACAAAACAAATGCCCTATTTCCTGTATTATATTTCAAGTCCAAGTATTATAATTGTTAAGAAACATATTGATGGAAAACCGCTTCATCAAATTACTTTTCTCTTTTGCTGTCCAGACACTTTATTTTTTTTGCTTTTTGGGTCACACCTGGCAATTCTTAGGGGTTTCTCCTGGCTCTGCACTCAGGAATTACTTCTGGTGGTGCTCTGGGGACCATATGGGATGCCAGGTATCAAACCGGGCCGGCATGGGCTGGTGTGTGCAAGGCAAACGTCCTACCCACTGGGCTATCACCCAGCCCCCAAACATTTTTTCAGCCTTTTTGCTTCCTATTCTATGCATGGAGGTTATTTCATATACTTATAATGCAGATAGACCTTTTGTTTTCCTCTGGTCTTACCCAACCTCTAAGACTACTTTTTAATTGAATTTTATATGTTCAATGTAGGTATTTATTTATTTAGCTTTTGGTTGAAGTGCAGAGTGCTTCTGCTCGGTGCTGGCAGAAATCATTCCTAGTGTTCCTTGAAAAGGTAATGCTGGGGATCAAACCAGATCTCCTACATGCAAAACTTTCACTTCAGCCCTTTGATTTACATCTACAGCCCAACATGTTTTGATAAATGAAGAAGACTGAGCTCACTACACAATATTTTTTCCATATTTGTTGTTTCAGCCCCTTTGTCTCTCCATGAATTCTTATGAAACCATAAGCTTTTTTTATTTAACTATTACTTCAGGTTCACATTTTTCAAAATGTCACTCAACCTGAATTATAAAGTAGACAGCCCTTTGAGACTGTATTCTTCGACCAACTAATTTTGCATTTAAAATTTATACAATAGTTTGAGTGCCTTAGTAGCTCATTTCTTTTTATTGCTGAATAATATCTCATTGTATGGTCCACTTATCCATTCACTCATTAATGGGCACTTTTCCACTTCCAGTGTTGAAAACTTACAACTGAATTGGTAATAAACAATTACATAAAGGTTTTTGTATAATGCTCTATTCAAATCAATTGGGTCAATGGCCAAGAGTATAATGTATTAGTGGGTAGCATAGTAAGATTATATTCAGCTTTGTAAGATGCTGAAAAATATCCTTCACAGTAGTTGGGTCATTCTTTATTTATACCAAAAATGAGTGAATGGTTCTATTGCTCCACATTCTAAGAAGCATTTAGCATTAACAACTTTACTTTAACCATTTTATTTTCCGTGTATTGATATCTCACTGTAGTTTTCATATTTTCAATTCTCTAATTACAAGTAACGTTAAACATGCTTAGTTATTAATTGTGAATTATTAGTCATACTTCCTTATGCATATTTTTTCTAGGAAAATTAAATTTGGGGCTGGAAAGATAGTACAGCTGATAGGGCACTTGCAGACCTAGTTTTAGTCCCTGGCACACTATATGGTCCTCAAGTTTGCCAGGAGTGATCAGAAAGCAAAGTCAGGAGAAACTGTTGGGGGTGGCTCTTTAACAAACAAAACAAATAGTATTCTAACTGTTGAGTTTTAGGAGCTCTTATTTCGTTTGGAGAAAATATATAAGGTATACAATTTTACCCACATGGCAGAGACTGGCAAACTACCTGTGTGGTATTTGATATGCCAAATACCAGTAACAATTATAGACCTCATTCCCATGACTGATGGAGTGATTTTGAGGCTCCTTATGTTCCTAGTGCGGGCGGCAGATGCCCTTGGGCTATCTAGCATGTGACAGGACATATTAAGATGTTACTGGTACTGGTCCTGCTCAAGTAAATTGATGATCAAAAAGTGATCAAGTAATCACTTGATCACTTGACATCCCGTTATTCGTTGATTTGCTCAAGCGGGAGCCAGTAATATTTCCATTTGACCCTATCATGTGCCAGTGTAGCCGAATGGCATCTGGTTGCTCCAGCAATACAAAGAGCCTCAAACCGTTCGCTCAGAGAATTGATGGAGAAGTCTGACCATTTTGTAGGTGGGCTGCCAAGTGATCTTTTGAAACCCGTGGGATCCAGTCGGTAACGGCTCTGGTCCAGCGGTCATCTCCAAATCGCATTACATGTCCAGCCCATCTGATTTTTGATGCCTTGGCGAACGAGTCAGTGTCCTTGACTCTGGAACAGCAACAGAGGTCGGAGTTCCAGATTCCTTCTTTCACTTGAGTGAGGCATGATATTCCAAGCATAGATCTTTCGATTCCTCTCTGGGAGTCCCAAATAGCATTCTCATCCTGCTTTCATAGGGCCCAGGTCTCTGAGGTGTATGTTAATGCAGGGAGAATGGTGGAGTTGAAGAGATGTGCCCGGAGGCAGAGGTTCTTTGTCCTTCTATTTCTTTGATGCTTTTGAAGGCATTCCATGCTGCTCTCTTCCTCCTGAGCAGCTCAGGTTTTAGGTCGTTCATCATGCTGACTTCTCGACCTAGGTACACATAACTGCTGCATTCAGAGATGTTTGTTCCATTGAGAGTGAATGGGGCCTCTGGAACTAGTTCATTTTTCATGAACATAGTTTTGCTGAGATTCAGCTGTAGACCTATCTTGCCACATTCTTGGTCGAAGTCAGCCAGCATTTGTGCTGCTTGGCTAATGTTTGGTGTTGTTAGAACGTTGACATTAACAAAGCGGAGGTGGTTTAGTTGCCGACCATCTATCTTCACTCCCATTCCTTCCCATTCTAATTGTTGCATGATGTTCTCGAGGATTGTGCTGAAGAGTTTTGGTGAAATGGCATCACCCTGCCAAATCCCTCTTTTTACATTGATGATCACTTCTTTGTATAATGGTAAGATCCTGGTGGTGAATCCATAATACAGCTTATGAATGATCTTGATGTATTGGATTTGAATGCCCTGTTTAGTTAGGGCTTCAATGACTGCTTCAGTCTTCACAGAATCGAAAGCTTTCTTAAATCAATGAACGTGAGACAGCATGGCATCCTGAACTCCCTACAAACTTCAATGAGCTTGGTTACCTTGTGGATATAGTCAATTGTGCTGATTATTTCAGAAGCCAATTTGCTGGCATGGCTTGCCGCTCATCCAATGTTCTGCCAATCCTGTTCAGGATGACTCGAAAGTGAACAGCTTGTAGATGACAGACAATAGGCAGATGGGGCAACAGTTGTCAATGTCATGGATGTCTCCCTTCTTGAACAGTTGAACTGTCTTGCTGGTTTTCCAATTGGATGGCACCTTGCATTAGGACAGGTAGCATGTGAAGAGCCAAGCCAGTGCTGATAAGTACTGAAGGCAGATTCTTCAGGTGTTCAGGTCTGACTTTGTCTGGGCCTGGTGCTGTTCCCTTCTTTACTGACGAAATGGCATGTTGGATTTCAGAATGATATCAAGTGATATAATTTTAAATGCTTTCTTTCAATATGAGACTTATTTTTGCATCCTCTGAATGTTTATCACGAACTGAAATTCTATTTTACTTTATATTTTTATTTTTTAATTTTATTTTATTATACTACAATGAAATATACAATTACAAAGATGGTCATGATTGAGTTTCAGTCATACAGTGTTGAAACACCCATCCCTCCACCAGGGCACATTTCCCACCACCAATGTCCTCATATTTCCTCCCCCTATACCCGTCTGCCTCTATAGCAGATGTTTTGCCTCTTCTCTCTCGCTTTTTATCCTTTCTCTCTCTCTCTTCCCCTTCTCTCACACACTGTGGTTTGCCCTACATACATTTAGAAGTAATCATGTATACCCCTTTGCCTATTTTTGTGCTTAGTTCTAGTCCAACGACAAAATGAAATGTTAAATTTTAATGAAATTCAACTTACCAGATCTTTCTTTCTTTGTTTAAATTTTGATTTTGGTGTTTTGTAAAAAATTACTAATCCATAACATTGTGCATATTTTCATCTAGGTCTGTTATAGTTTTAAAATTTACATTTTCATATTTATTCTCTTTATTTTTATTCACATAACTGATAAGATAGCCATTATTTGTTGTAAAGAGAGCATTTTTCATTTGAATATAATTCATTCAGTTTTGAAAATCAGTTAACTATATGTGTATCAATTTAGATCTATGTGTGTATTCTTTTTATAAACTATGATTTTGTTAAACATTTTTGGCTTTGTTAAGAATTATGTTGTGATTCTAGGAATTTTGTTTTCCTGTGTAAACTCGTTACCAATTTTCAGCCTAAAATAAAATCTTGCTGAAATACTGATTTAAATTGGAGCATACTATTGAGAATTTTGACAAGAAGTGATATATTAATAATTGTTAAAAATATCACAGCAGGTAGGGAGTTATCCTTGCACGCAGCGGACCTGGGTTTGATCCCTGGTATACCATATGGTCGCCTGAGCAATGCCAGGAGCAATTTCTGAGTGAAAAGCCAGTAGTAACCCCTTATCATTGCTGAGTTGACCCAAAAAAAGCAAAAAACAAAACAAAAGAATAATATAATGCTAAAACTTTAAGTACAGGAACAGATTTCATATTTATTAATTATTCATGATATTAATTTTTAAATATTTTTACTTGCAATAAAAGATAATTTTGAAAAAACATCAATTGATCATTGATTTACCATTTTGTGAAATTTCAAAAGATTAGCTTTGTTTATGTGTGTCACAACTTCCATGATTAAAAAAAGATCTTTATCTCCCATATGTGGGATTAAAAAGAAACACAGTGAGGGAAGAACAAATAGTCACAGTCCTTGAAACTAGATTTTTGTCTATAGACCTGATTTTACACAGCTGCTGTCTGGGGTCATTGGGAGGAGGCAAGACTACATCTTGTAGCACTTGTTAAGTCTCCATATCCAGAATCACTTTATAATTTTCCGTTAAAATTGCCTTTAACTTTTTATGTAAGTTGAATTTAGGTTAAATCTTGATCAGAGGGTATACTTACTCTTATCTCAAATTGAAATTCATAATTGCTGGTGCTTAACATCTTGGGACAATGGTGGAGGGAATGGGCCTTTTGATGGTAGGTGTGGAATTGACGTATGCATGAAAAGTGTGATCAAAATTATTGTGAATCTCAGTACCTCAATAAATATTGCAAGAGAAATAAAGAAAAGAAAACGCCTTTGGGGGGTTGTTGAACAATTATATAAATGTTCATTAGAATTTTTAGATTTATAGTAATCCAATTCCGTTGCTCTTTTTGCACAATTAAAATAGGAGAATGGTATTAAGATGTTTCTCAATCGTAGATGTGACTCTAAACATTTTTGCTAAATAAATGTATTTTTCTATATTTAATATTATATTAAATGTGTTGTATTTAATTGATTAAGCACTCCATAGTATAATGTTCTACTAATGTATTTATTGGGAATATTAACACTTTATTCCTTTAGGAACTAAATAATTTTAAGCCAGATTCCAATAATGACTCCTGCATTCTCTCTTCTATATACAATCTTTTAGGGTGTCTATTTGTTCTTTTAGAAAAAACAAGAATATTTTATGGTATATAAATTTTTCAAACATAATTGACCTCCTTATGGAAAAAAAAAGACCTGAAATAGTGAGAGAGAACATAAATCTTCTGTAGTAGTGACAACTTGGCTTTGTATTGGATTTCTTGGACAAGATATAGTATATGCTGGATACAGACTGAATCTTGTTACATTGTTGTCTGCAGATCCAGAAACACCCTTATAATTTTCAGTTTTATGAGCCAATATGTTGCCTTTCAGTTTTTATATAATTTTAATTTAGGTTTAAATCTTGAATCAGAAAGTGTAATTATTTTTATCTCAAAATGAAATTCATAATTGCAAGTGTTCACAATCTTACGTGATGATTTTCATGAGTCTCTTTTCAAGAGGATATTTTCCTCCAGTATATAGATCAGGCAGAATTTATACTTTTTATTGACAATATTTTTACTAAGAATATTTTACTGAAAATATCTTAGAGGTGAAAATTTTAGCTCAGGTAAAGTTTTTTGAAAAATTCACCAGGTAGGTCTTCTGTAAAGTAGAAGTGATTCCATTTACCTACTTTCTTGGACTACAGATGCAGTAAACTTATTTAGAAGCCTTTATGAAGACTTAGTAACTAAACATTTTGTTCCATATAACTGCCATGGTACATGAGAAATCGTTTGAACATGGGTCACAAAAAGTCATTCCTTTTATACTAGAAACATGGGAAGAAACTTTTTTGACATCACTTCTTATATGATTTCTGTTGGAGTATGTTGGGTGCCCTAACAAAATCCAAGAGCAGGGTCAGAGGATCCCCTTCTTCCCCAGTGGAACAGCGGTCAGCAGACGAAGAAGGACACAAGAATCCAGCAAAATTTCAAAAAGCTTTATTTACACTTGTTTGGTATACAATCCAGTAACAGGAAAACTCCAGACTTTAGGTTCTTAGCTGGGCCCCAACAACGTGTAGGTTTAGAATTCTAGGCCAAGAAGGCTGCTACCACATGCTAAGGCCCAACAGGGAAGAGATAGGAGAGAGTAGGCAGAGGGAGAAGGCAAAAAGGCAAAAAGGTGACAATATGAAAAGGCAAAAATGAAAAGCCCTGGAAGAAAGCAGGCTACAGCCTTTATAACTTTTCAGTCTAGACTGGACCACATCAATGAAAAGCAGTTAGGGCCAATTCCCCTAAGGTGACTTCACCCAAGACCTCACCTAACCCCACTGAAATGTTAATATAGCCCCAGTCAAGATCTGCCTAGGAAGTATCCCTGTAGGTCCTGTGTAGACAAGGGAAGGGCATGTATTTGTACCAATGCATATTTGACAGCCAGGTATATATTTCTCCAAGCCATCACAAGATTCTCATCTTTACTTCATAGTTGTTTTGCATATTAATCTTTAGACTTATTAGAGTGCTTGCTTGGAAGCAAATAGCATTTCTCTCTGGTCTAATTACTTAGAGATCCAACATGGCCAGGTAAATATACTGGTAAGATCTTATCTAGTTCCATGATGGTTGTTGTAGCATGAGAGAATATATTTATACCAGCTAACATAGAATACATGTAAGATATATTGCCACATTAAAACTGTTTTATTCCCCTTTATCTGCAAAATGGCCTGCAGGAGGTAACTACAGGCAAGATGGAGAGGCTATGGGCAACAGTGTACTACAACAATCTTCAGAAGAGTAAATATCTTTGAATAAGCAGCTTAAATTCTACTTAAGTTTTTTAGTAGAATTTCCTATAGTGTTGAAATATAATTTTATAGAATCTATTGTGAGTCAAATTCTATACTGAATGGCCAATCAGCTCAAAAGAGTTGCTAAGTGCCTAGTCATTCCAGTTCATGCCCCTGTAGTCTGATGCATAAACAAGATTCTTAAATTGCATTATCTTTATAAGAATGACATACTTTTACAAATGATGGCAAAGAATTTTTATGAGATATAAAATATCATTTTAATTAATTCTGTTAGCTACAAAATAAGATGCCTGAACCAATAATTGTTTCAAAATATGGTTCATGTTTGTATTTAAGATAACCTTTCAGAAAACCTTCATATGTTTCTCTGCCTTTTACTTTTTGAAAAGTAATTTAGGATTTATACTTTAACTTTTTCACCTCAAAACAAGTCTTTTCCTTTGTTGAGAAGTCTTTCTTTTTGATAGAAATGTAATTTTAGTTTATCTACATTGACATTTGAATTTGTATGCATTCATTAAACATTCAGATTGTATAAATGATGCGATCTGTATTTTAACAAAGGAAGCTTTCACGGATGAATAACTTTTTTCAGTTGGCATTATGACAGCTATTGAGAATTGGAAATTTCTGCATTAAAACTACTGTCTAAAAATGTTGTTACAAGAGAATCACACTAAATGATTTTACAAGTATATATTTGATATTTCAAATATTTTATGTAAATAAAATATATATCATATTTTATTTTCTCTGCAATAGTAAGATCATTAAAATATATTGTATCCTTGACCAAAATATTATGTTTTCTATGGATTTATAAAGATTTCATGCTGCTTTACACCCAGACTAATTTCCTTTTGATTTGAATAAAATTACTAGCAAATGTTAGTTGCAGAGCCCTGAATTCTCTTTTTACCATAATTTATGTTAAAATTCTCCTGACCTTTCCTACATTGGTTTGTTCAATATAATTCACTTGTTTTCTTGACCAATGAAAATCACAAATGTTTAATCTTGGCCTTTTACATGTTCTTTATTCATTTGTTACATAAGAAGATAAATGTACTCTTTTGGTTGAATTGATACGTGAAAGAATACACAAGAGTATCTGTTAGTTTAAATTATTATACTGTTATTTGAAAGTCTGAAATAAAGCAGAATGCCTACCATCTCCATATCAATATTTTTGTATGAGTAAGAATAATGTTTTATGTGTATTTTAAGAAAAGAGTCAGGGCGGGGCGATAGCCCAGCGGGGGGCGTTGCCTTGCCGCGGCTGGCCCAGCCGGCCGGGTTCGATCCCCGGCATCCCATATGGTCCCCGAGCACCGCGGAGTGATTCCTGAGCGCAGAGCCAGGAGAAACCCCTGAGCATTGCGGTGTGACCCAAAAAAAAAAAAAAAAAAAACATAAAAAGAAAAAGAGTCAGACGTACAACTGCAAGATATATAGTAGTATTGTATAGAGAAAGAAAAAGATAGGCTAAATGGGGAAAGAAAAGCAGGACTATAGAAAAACAACAAGGTTAATTCTATCGGAAGTGTGGACCATAAAGAAGAAAAACTAGCAAGAAAATATAAACTGAATTACGGATATTTATTGAGTAGCAAGAATAGACCAGTTATTTGAAAATATCCATATATTGGAAATTAGTTTAGCATTTGCCAGTCACTGCTTTGAGTCATTGAGATGAATCAATAAATGACAGATAATAATCTTGTCCTCATGTAGCTCCAATTTAGCATATATTTATATAGCACAAATAATCAAAACAAATAACTTTGCAATTTTTTTTTTTGCTTTTTGGGTCACACCCGGCGATGCTCAGGTGTCACTCCTGGCTCTGCACTCAGGAATCACTCCTGGCAGGCTCGGGGACCATATGGGATGCCGGGATTGAACCCAGGCCAGCACAGGCTGGCCATGTGCAAGGCAAATACCCTACCCCCTGGGCTATCGCTCCGGCCACTAACTTTGCATTTAATAAAGGCAAAAATGTTACAGAAACAGTTTAATTTTGAACAGATAAAGGGGATCAAATGTATTGATATGTGACTAGCAAGGTATCAATAAGGTGAGGTCTGACCAAGAGAAATAGATGGGAATTAGTCAAGCATACGTCTGAAGAAAGATCAGTCTACATAGTGGAAACAATTAAAAAAGAAAAACATAGAAAGAACCTTTGTGGGATATGAGAGGCACATCTAATATATCAAATTCCCAGAGCAGAGGGGAGGAAAAAATATGGTTGTCATTGACTGTGTCAAATTTAATGATAAGGTAATGGGCGTGAATAAATTATGGGCATTGTAAGATGGACTGATTGACTTTAAGCGAGATTGAAAGTAGTAGTTTATCTTGTTTAAAATTTTAAAAAGTCTAATATAAACCCTGTGAGACAGTGTTTCAATAACATTTCTTTAGATGCAAGAAAATCAACTGAATTTGAATTTTCCTTCTAGTTTAGTAGACCCTAGAGAAAGATGGTTTTGTACACAGTTTGTGCACTGCCATTCTCCTGGTCTTCCTATCATATCTGATATAAGTGTTGGCTTCAACGCTAAGAATAACACCCCTCATAAAATTGTCCTTGAATTCAAGGGGGAAAAAGGCTTTTACTTAATCTTCTTCAGTCACCTCTGTTTCAGGGAATGAATTCTCTTACAGAAACCATCAGCATGGTTTCTAAGTAACTTTGAACCAAACTCCATCACATTTCAAGCAACAAACCAATTACTAACTGGAAAGTGGAACTAGAATTACCCTCCTCAATCAAGAGATTCATCCAATAATAGACACAGCTCTCGATACAGGAAGTCAGGTTGTGTTAATCAAGAATAAGATGTCTGATTAGTAGGCAAAGTGATAGTGCCTTCCAGAGGCAGTATGTCTTATCACCTGTTTTGCAGGTGAAATTCTGTCTTTCTGTCTTAAAGAAACACAGGTAGAAAGGGCAGAATAGTGACTGAACTTCAGTTCTGGTTACAAATTCATGCCTTCATTTGGCTAAATAAGATTAGTGCCCCTATAACTGACAACATTTCTAAGGGAGATTTAACCTTCTCTGGATGGAAAATACTATAAACTTACAGTTGCTATGTGGATATTTTAAGCCACTGACAAGATAAGAACTTCTTATCTCTGGAAGCAGGGTTCATATATGAAACCAAACATGAGTTGAAGAAGTTTTTACTCAAGATGGCAACCTAACAATATCCTATACTCTTCTATTTGGACACATTGACACTACAGGCACATATAGAATAATATCCACTTAAAGTAAAAAATCAAGCTGGGAAAATGCCCTGAAGAACTAGGAGCACATTCTTGTATGTGGGTGCCCTGGATTCTGGCATGATCCTCTGATCACAGCAAGGAGCAACTCTGAGCTGAGAGGAGTCCCTGAGCACTGCCAACTATAGCCTCCCAAAACAAATCAAGGGAAATGTCATAGAATTCTCTGCCAAGGGACAGAGGTATCATGGCTTTCTTAGAAAGTAGCTTTATTAAGCTTGTAGACAAGGGCTTGAAAGATCCTACCCAGATCTGAGAACAAAAGCAAACTGCCTTATCAGCAGTCATGGATACAGAAGAAGGAAACAGAGTTATACTAGGGTGGGATATTTTTTCCTCCATTTGTGGGTGGGCAAACCTTGCCAAAGGCAGTCAGGAGCAGATTCCTGACAGACCAGTCCCCTTCTCTTCCTACACAGTGCCCCACAGTCATATGGATTCCAAACTCCTATGGATTCTTACCACAAAACAATGAAGAAAATGAATAAATAAAACAAAATTTAAAAAAGTACATAAGGCTGGCTGAGCAGTGACTAAACAATGGACAAAACCACAATGAAGAAAGGATAAGTTGGGACACTATCATTCTGACCCTTACCTCCTATAGTGACCCCAAATAATGAGAGGAAACTGCAACTGGCCATTGTCCCTCTGAGGAACAAAAGACTCAACCTCACATTGGGAACCCCGATTTTAATACTTGTACTTGAGAAGTGAGCCTCTAAATCTGTTAACTTTGAAAAATCAGTGACTACTCCTGTCAAAATCCACATGGTGACCTGAGAAACTGCTCTTGAAACACCCTCTGCTTACCTGCTCAGGACGCGGCTTGAGGTAATTGCAGTCTGATTTAGGGTCAAGGAATTTCATATGCTTATACTAAACTGTTGGCCTAAGGCACAGTACTTAATTTAACATGCTTTTAACATGTGCACCTTGGAAGCTGCTGGTGTGCCTGGAATGTGGTGGCAAGTGGTTACCATTTTCAGTTTCTTCTGACCGGTTTTCACAGTACTGGAATACCCCTGGAAGCAGTTTTTTAAATGTCTGACACACTGGTTTTTGTCAGGGCTAAAGAGGTATTCGTTGAATGACTATGGAAGATGGGGAACTTGTGTCCCTGGTTCCATGGGGCTATAATAATCAGTGGCTTCCAAAAAGAAGTACAAACTCCTTTCTGGTGTCCTCAATACTTGTTGTGGCTGTTGCCAAAGGACACCTATGTTACCTGTCTTCTTCTTTCTGTGTCCCGAGGGCATGTATTTGTGGGCCTCAGGAAAATATGAGTCCCAAAACAGATAAAACTTTTTTGACACAGTAAAAGGTAGTGGACTTCCGAGGTTGGTCTTTTTAAAGTGGAGGTGTGTTGGAGGACAGGTTTAGCTATTCTGGGAGTTTTGTTGTTTTGCCCACTCCCAGCTTAATCTACTTAAGTCAAGGTTCATTCTAATGAGATCTCTCTTCTATGTAAACACTGCTAGAGGGTGTGGCAGTTACAGAAGTCACCTTGATTGAATAACTTCTGACTTATACATCTACTAAGACTTCTATGTTTTCTAGATTGGGCACAGCTCCTCTTTATATGCATTGCACCCAGCGTGGGACAGTTAGAATTTACCAGGAGACTACCACCCTGGCTACGCTGAGACTATAGGAAGACTATAGGAAGGATCATACTAGCTTGCTCTAAGCAGGCGAGAGTGACCCTTTCAGTACACGAGAACAAGATACTCAGAATCACCCTGGTGCAGATAATAAGAAGGACCTTGTGGGTACCATCTAGATTACATGAAGCTCATGAAGTTAAGATGTATTACTTTATATCAGCCCTCTCTCTCTCCAGTGTTTTACATAAGAGATAATCTCCTTAGTACTTGGCATAACCTTTGTTTATACCTGCAATAAGGTGTGGCACTACACTCTGTTTAGAGTTCTTTGTTGACATGCCCCTCCCGATTGGATTACTTTGCTGTATATAAGGGGCTGACTTGAGGCCGCTTGACCTTTTGCCTTTTGGTTCCTCAGCCTTCAGCTTTTGGCTCCCCATGCGGCTTTTGGCTTTGGCTTTTGGCTTTTTTGCTCTTGGGCCTTTTGCTCCTTCTTCTGGGTAGGACTCAGCTCGGGTGAGATCCTTTCTCTTTGGTGGGAGACTTAGGCTCTTTTGTATGGTCTAAGTTCGGACCAGAGCTAAAGTTTGTTCATTATATTGGAGTGCTGTGGAAGAGCTTTTGTACTATTAAAAGCCATTTTTTGGAACTGCATCGGACTCGTGAGTTTTCATCTGTTCTCCCGGCATCCTCGGAGGTAGAAGAGAACCTCTGTCCCAACACTGTCGGGGACCCTGGCAGCGCTTCCCGACAGAGGTGGACCAAAAGTTTAGGGCTGTGCTTGAGGACAGAATTTTAATTAAAGCTGTAGCTAGAGGCAGACTGTGTTCCCAGAAATTGGACCGCAAAGGTGACCTCTCTTTGTGACCTCTCTTGCCCCTTGACACAATACCAGCAGCCCCAGTAGGGATGATTTACACCTCATTTGTGTCCTGGTACCCAGTGCTTTAATTTGGTTACCTGTGGTTGTTTATTTGACACTGTTACTCAGAGTTACTCCCTGGGCTCAGATCACCCAACGGTGCTTACCTCTTTGGGTCCCATGTGATGGAAGAAACAGTTCTTGGAAGATTACTCTCACAGTCACAGCATAGAGAAATGACAGAGTCTGCAGACTCTGTAAGCTTCCTGTAAAAGAGGCTTATTTGCTTGTTCTGAAGCTATGACTGGAGGGGCAGGTTTCTATTTTTGACACATTTATTGACCAAGGGAACTCTTTTAATGGAACAGAAGCTGCAGACACCAAGTCTCTCCCTGCCTTGCTACAGTTCACTGCTACATCCATCAAAGGAGTTAAAACACTTTTCTGGATCCCTGACTTTCACAACTTGTGCCCAAGCCTCCAGATGCTTTGGCTCTGCTGACCAGCAGGGTTTATGCTTACCATCTCTATGGCCTTATATATTTGCATACATTAAAAATCTATTGCTGGAAGGTCTGACTTTCATTCAGTGTGAATCCAGGTCCTAAGGAAGATGCCCTGCTTTGAAATATTCAGCAGTCTTGGCACTCAACTGCTGGCAGCAACTAACTGACCAAGGTAGTTGTTGGGAGCAAGTTGAATGACAAAATTCACCTCCTACATGAAACTGCTCCTTCAAGACTGAGAGGGTTGATTGTTTCATCTTCTATTTAATACTAAATATAGTTTTGAGAGATAGTACAATGGGAAGGATACTTGCTTTTTGTTCAGAGTACCCAGATTAGATCTCTGGCACCCATTACAGTCCCTTAAGTACTACTAGGAGTGATTCTGGAGTGCAAAACCAGGAGTAATCCCTAAACATCACTGGGCTCCCAAAAAAAAGAATCAACACAGTTGCTTACAAATGGGAGACAAATGAAACAAAATGAAGAATATGAGTTAGAGGTATATGGTTAAGTAGACTCTCTCACAGTAACCTACCTGTAAGCCACAGCACTTAGGCATTTTAGTCAGATATGTATTGAATTTAAACAGTGATAAACTACATGGTAGTTCTGTGAGTAGAACAACTGAAGTCATTCTAACATTTTGCTGAAGGGCACAATTTCATTGAACCTGAAACAATATGTAGGGGACTATTAGACATCAGCCCACAACTTCCATGAAATCTCACTGATTTGGGATTTCTTAGCTTTCTTTGTCCAATTGTATCTTTTAAAGGTATGTCTAGATTTCAGAGTTAAGAATATATTCCTGTACTCCTGTGTTAAACATTTGTAAAATGGTAAGGAAGATTCTGAGTAAGGATGCTGGGAAATAGAAATAGTTTTTGAAAAAATTGAGAATTAATCCTATTCCTCCCCCATTAAATTTTGGTAGAATCTATTAGTGAAATTTGTGGATCTGGGGGGCAATTGTATATTTTTGCAGATGACGGAGAAAGAGTTTACTGCTAACTCAATTTCTGTACCAGATATGAGCCTATTCAGGTGCCTTCCTAGCTCATTCACATTTTTGTAGTTTGTCTCTTTCAAGGAATTGGGTAATTTCAACTACATAATCAGGTTTGTGGACATGAAGTGTTTGCTCTTCATTTCTATTGGGAATTTTTATCTTCTCATTTCATTGTTGAACTTAATTGCATGTTTACTAGATTTATTGTTCTTTCAAAAAACAACATTTGACTATCATTCTCTTTGTGTCTTTAATTTGATTCAATATTTTTACATTTGTTAGTTGTTTTTCTCTTTTTATCCTAGATATAAATTGTTTTTCTTTTACTAGTTTCTGAGACTTTGTCTGGGCCAGGTGCTGTATCAGAAACCTCGAAGTGCGCCCGCTTGAGCAAATGGATGAATAACGGAATTCAAGTGATCAAGTGATCAAGTTTCTGAGAGTGAGAGTAAAGTTTATTAATTTTAGCTGTTTCTACGTATCTGAAACATGCATTATTGCTGGAAATTTTTTTCTGCTTTTGAAAGAGGAAACCTCAGTTTCCCCTTGCCCATGGGAGAGAAAGTCAGTTTCTTCTTACCAGATGCTTCATCTCTCCCCCATCTCCCTAACACATACTTCATCCCCAAGGTCCTTTCTTAACATTCCAGGAATTTTTGCAGGCCCATAAAATTCTCCCCTTGGTTCTTAGGCCCATTGGAAGCCACAAAGCCTGAAACAAATCGGGATGAGAGAGAAATAGGGAGAAGAGACAAATGGGAGGAGAGATAAATGGGAGGAGAGACAAATAGGAGGAGAGACAAATAGGCAGAGAGGCAAGGCCCACTGGTAATCTTCTGTAACACCCATATCTTAGAAAGGCCCACTGGTAATCTTCTGTAACACCCATATCTTAGAAATATAAAGATTCAAATTTCCGTCTAAAAGTGTCTACAGGAAGAGCCTTCACCTATAACTCTTTGCATACTCTGCATGATTGGTTAGTTATAAATTACAGGGCTAAAAGAGATAAATTCACAGAGAGCCTTTAATAGGGTTTACACAAAATCCCTTTACTTTTAACTTATTCCAATTCTAAGTTCCTCCCCACAAGGGGAGTTCATTTTCTTTCTCCTCTGCTTTCCAATAAACTTTTCTACTTTCTAATTTTGAGTCTGAGTCATCTTTTGTTATTCAATATTTTCATTCTTGAAAATATTGAAGAACCTGGGAATTGCGATGGAACAGAGACCAGCCACCGCCACTTCTGCCTCACCACTGACATCACATCTGTACGCTATTTTTAACCTCTAAACATGCATCATTTTAATCTCTGCAAATTACAATATTTTCAAAGTAGCACCTAGAACAAAAATGATTTCTCCATTAACAGGTTTTTCAAGTTATTTTATCCTATTATTGTTGAATTTTAAAAGCATATATGAAAGATAATCATTTCCATTTTAACTTAATAATAAACTATTTGAACTTTCTCTACAAAACAAGTTTTGTTAAGAGTGCCTTACTATCATTCAGGAAGAAAAATGACATAAAGTTAAAAGCAAATATTTGTGCTATTTTTACATTAAGTGTTGATATATTATTTTAATAGATGTAAAATTTCATTATTCTCATAATGAGTCATGAGAATATAGCACCCACACATGACAGAGCCTGGCAAGCTGTCCGATGCGTGTTCGACACGCCAAATCCAGTAACAGAAATGTTTATTTTCCTGACCCCGAAAAGAGCCCTTAATACGGAGCAGTAAGAAAGGCGAACAAGCAGTGCATGCTAAAATTTCACAGCCATCCTAGGCAGCCAAAACGAAGAAGGACTAAAATGACTGTCTGTACTTTCAATGCACATACACTGGCATCGGAAGCATATATTGAGGGATCTGATGGCACAAGCGCAAAAGATCAAGTACGATATCATTGGTCTGACTGAGACAAGGGAGGCATCAGTTGCATCATACTGTATTTGACACCAAGACCATTCATGGGAACTCACAGTTCCAGAAGGCTGAAGCAAAACGTTGGATATGGGAATCTCCTGGCGGATAGTTCCACAATGAAATTGACCACATCATCTTCAATCGACGGTTTTGTCTGACTGATGTAGCTGTCGCCCCCAAATTCCAAACAGGGATTGGACCACCTTCTCCTTTGTGCAAAATTCTACTTCACGCAAGGAGAAAAGGCTGCAAAGTTTAAGAAGAGAACTGCCAGAATGACCACCAACTGGGAACTCTTTGGCACCATTGCAGCAACATGGAAAGATACCATCATTGACGACATCGATGAAGAACACAACCGACTGGTTCAGCACCTGCATGATTGTGCGAAGAATACCGAGAGAGAAAGACACAAAAGGATCCTTGTCTTCAGAAACTCTTGAGCTCATTCACTAACGTGGCAAGGCGCGAGCCTCAGGAGTCTAAATGCTAACGTCCAAGCTTGCTAAATGGTGCAGAAAAGCGATAAAAGAAGACCTCAAAGACAGAAGAGCAGAAATACTGGAAGAAGCAGCAGAAGCTGGGAAAATCATTCGCACTGCCCCCCTGTCCTTCGCCAACTATAAGACCAAGATGACTGCCCTCCGACACCCTGATGGATCTATCACATCTTCCAGAAAGGCAATGGAGAAGATTATCCAGGACTTCTACTCAAATCTCTTTGATAGTCACATCCACCTGCCCACATACCAAATTCCACAGGATGGATATGTCACCTCCCAACATTCTCCCTTCTGAAATCCGACATGCCATTTCGTCGGTAAAGAAGGGAACAGCACCAGGCCCAGACAAAGTCAGACCCAAACACCTGAAGAATCTGCCGTCAGTACTCATCAATACACTAGCTCGGCTCTTCACACGCTACCTGTCTGAATGCAAGGTGCCCTCCCAATGGAAAACCAGCAGGACAGTTCTACTGTTCAAGAAGGGAGACATTCACGACATCGGCAACTATCGCCCCATCTGCCTGTTGTCCATCATCTACAAGCTGTTTACACGAGTCATCCTGAACAGGATTAGCAGAACACTAGGTGAAGGACAACCATGCGAGCAAGCAGGCTTCCGGAAAGGATTCAGCACAGTCAACCATATCCACACAGTAACCAAGCTCATTGAGGTTTGTAGGTAGTACAATTGCTGCTCAGTCTCACATTCATTGATATACAGAAAGCCTTTGATTCTGTGGAGACTGAAGCGGTCATCGAAGCCCTAGCCAAACAAGGTGTTCAAACCCAATACATCAAGATCCTTCGTGAGCTGTATTACGGATTCACCACCAGGATCTCACCATTCTACAAAGAAGTGATCATTGATGTCAAAAGAGAGGTTCGACAGGGTGATAACATTTCACTAAAACTCCAGTGCCACCCTCGAGAACATCATGAGACAATTAGAATGGGAAGGAATGGGAGTGAAGATAGATGGTCGGCAACTACACCACCTCCGCTTCACTGATGACATCGTTCTAATAGCACCAAACATTAGCCAAGCGGCACAAATGCTGGCTGACTCGACCGAGAATGTGGAAAGATAGGTCTACAGCTGAAACTAAAGAAAACGATATTTATGAAAAATGAACTAGGTCCAGAGGCCCCATTCACTCTCAATGGAACAGACATCTCTGAATGCAGCAGTTATGTGTACCTAGGTCAAGAAATCAGCATGATGAACGACCTAAAACCTGAGCTGCGCAGGAGGAAGAGAGTGGCATGGAATGCCTTCAAAGGCATCGAAGAAATAGCTAAAAGGACAAAGAACCTCCGGCTCCGGGCGCATCTCTTTGACTCCACTGTTATCCCTGCATTAACATACTCCTCAGAGACCTGGCCCCAGGAAAGCAGGATGAGAATGCTATTTGGGTCTCCCAGAGAGGAATCGAAAGAGCTATGCTTGGAATATCATGCCTCACTCAAGTGAGAGAAGGAATCCGGTGTTCTGACCTCCGTTGCTATTCCAGAAGCAGGGATGCTGTCTCATTTGCCAAGGCATTGAAAATCAGATGGGCTGGACATGTAATGCGATTTGGAGACAACCGCTGGACTAGAGGCATTACCGAGTGGATCCCATGGGATGTCAAAGATCACGTGGCTGCCCACCTACAAGATGGTCAGACTTTCTTGTCAAGACCCTGAAGGGATTTTTTGAGGCTCTTCATATTCCTGAATCAACCAGATGCCATTGGGCTACATTGGCACATGATAGGTCCAATGGAAATGTTACTGGAGCCCGCTCGAGCAAATAAATGAATAACTGGATTCAAGTGATCAAGTAAAATTTCAGAGATTATTTCCTTCAACTATCTTAAGTATATGTTTTAAAGAAGGAAAGCAAAAGAAACAATCCAAAATTTCTAGTTCACTTGGAAAATATTCTTTATAATAGAATAACTTAAACTTTGATAAATTATATTTTTATTTTCAATAAGCTCAAAATATTTTAATTTTTTGTAACATCTTTTAAAGATATGTTGTTATATTTTAAATTTAAATTTTTATTTATTTATTAATTATTCTCACAGGAAGAATTTCTTTATTTTTCAGTTTCCACCCAACCTTGGGGGATTCAAAACCCTCTATATATCTACTAAGCCTCTCTATTCCGTTTCTTCTATCAAGTCTAGTATTTAATTGCTGACTATTATTCTCTTTTGTTTTTATTTTTATCATGTTGCTAGAATGATGTTGAAATTTTCAACTAACATTATTCTTATTGACATCTTCCTTCATATCTATTAGCAGCTGTTTCATGTGTTTTGGTCCTTTTCAGGTTCATATATGCTTAGGAGTGCGAATTTTTCCTTATGTATATGTTCCTTCATCTTTAAGAAATAATCCCCTCTATCTTTTATAGCATTCAAAAATCCTGAAGTCATTGTCTGATACCAGTATGACCACATCAGCTCATTTGTGGATGTTTTTTGCTTGAAATATTGACCTTTAGCTTGCGTCTGTATTTGCTTTGTTGTTAAGGTGTGTTTCTTCAAAGAAGGAGATGGCTGTATCCAATTTTCTAATTCATTTTTTCCTGCTCCTTTCTGTTTCTTAATTCATACATTTAGGCAGTTAACATTGAGTGAGGTTGTTGTCATGGAGTTTTGTGCCCTTTCTCTGTAAAAAGTTTGTTGTGTATGTAAGATTTGTCTTGTCTATATATATATCTGGGTGACTGTGATCTCCAACTCAGGGAAGTTTTCCCCAGTGATATCTTTCCCCTTTGCTTCTTCGTCAGGGCTGCATTTCTATTCTTCCAGCACCCCCATGATTCTTATGATTCTCCTTGGGAATTAATTCCAGAGTTCTCTTGTCTGTGGTTCATTTATTTTAAATCTTTCCCTCCACCTTTTATTTTTTTATGGAGGTTGTTTGTATTTCATCTTTTTGCTCATTGATTTTTGTCTTCAACTACTGGTACTCTGCTGTTGAGGTCTTCCAGTGAGTCATTTATGTCACTTGCTAAATTATAAGTCCTTGATAACAGAATATTCACAATTCATTGTTTTTTTTTATTCTACTTACTTTTCTGCTATAATATCAAATACTGTTATTATTACTTTTCCCATCCCCCTTGAAATATGTGTGGTTGCACTAGGAGAAATGCAAATCCCCAGCAATGAAGATCCTTGTGATGTCAATGAATTTCTACCTTTTATGAGAGAGGTAAATTTAACATAATTCACAGTCCTATCTAAAGTCCAATGAGTGGGAAACTCCCCCTATGATTAATCCCTTGTTCCCAGGAGATTCTTTTCCTAACTCCAGTCCTATGTGATGTTTTAGGCAATTTTTCAACAATGCCATTAAGCCTTGTTACCAGTTTATAATTTCAGGGGCTGTTGTTCCAAATTAGTTGATCATAGCTATGTCCCACTATTTTACCTATATCTTTTAGATTTTGTAGGATATTTTACCCTAAATAATATTCTACAATAGCTTTTCAGTGGTGTTCAGTTTGTTGCAAGAAATGAAGTGATGCATTATGAAGTCTGTAAGAGTCAGAGTTGAAAGCACAAGTTTGGGAATTTAAATTTTCTTAGGGAAACAAGATTAATCACATTGGGAATTTTAAAACTATAGGAGTATAAAAATACAGCAAACTACAAAAAAAAAAAAATAGAATGTGCATACAAAACACACAGAACTTTTACAAATATGCACACATTTACAATACCACACAACAAATCAAAGGGATTAGAAATGTTTTACATGCTCATTCAGCTGAAAAATGTTCTACAGAAATATTGGCTGAATATTGCTACTGCAATTAGAATATTTTTGAAATCTACTGTCTAATATTTGTTGGGTTTAAAGATGTCAAGGTGACATGGGCAGGTAGACAGGTGGTTGGTCGGGCCTGCATGGCAGTGAACTGTCACCATTTGGCTATTACCTTTTGGAACCAGGAATGAAGACTTGATAAGACCCGTTAACCAAAAACAGACCCTGAGGAAGCTGGATCCACCTTCTTCCACCTAGCCCTTAATCCCCAATCAATCTTTGGTGGCCCAACAGGAGATTCCAGAACATTCCAGCCCAGGAAGATAAAATCCCTTTGGAAATGAGTCGGGGGCTTGCTTTGCACCTTTGGAGCAGCCCACTTTCTCCCTTGAGTGTGTTACTCTCTCTTTCATTACTCCTTTCCCAACCTAAAACCTCCATAATAAAATCTGTTTTGCTTCACTGCTCATCTACTCCTGAAAATTCTTTTTCTGCGAGGAAGACAAGAACCATAAGGCAGACCTGGGTAAGGCCTAGGACTGACTTTCCTTTCCTGCAAAAAGCAATTCCTCGCTACAGCCTGAGTCCATGGCTACCGGAGAAATCTCGGGTGGTGGGGGATCAACTCGCCTGCCTAGAGAACAAGCGGATGTCAGGGGTGGCTTGACAGCCACCTCGTGGGGGCTGGTGGGGCTCAGGCCCACGCCATGCAGGGCTCATCACTGATTTTATCAGTCCTTAGCCTGTTCAGTGAGTCCTGGGAGACAGAGGCAGCTGGGGAGAAAGCGGCAATCCCTCTGTTCCAGCCTTACATAAGCCTCCCGTGAGGCCCACCTACATTAAAGGGACAGAGATGCTATTTTTACAGTAACTTTTTATAAACTTCTATTGCTGACCAAATGCTTACACCACTTTGATGTATATATTCTTCCCATTATTAAATTTATTGGTCAGGTGACAGATAAATACTGGGAGATATTTCTTATTCCTCTTCTAAATAGGAGAATATTTACAGACTTTGACCATTTTACATGTGAAATACTATATTTAACACTAAGAACTAATCCTATTACTTTATTTAGCTTTATTTTATATTTATGTTTTCTTATTCTTCCAAAAATAGATTAAATTTCCCAAATGATTATACGTATTTTATGCTACCCTTCCTGACATTTTCATATTTTGCTGTTTCAAATATTTTTAGAGTAGGGAACATTAAATAGCCAAATATTTCCAATATCTTATTATGAAATTATTTGGAAGTTCTTTATTTAATGAGGTTTGAATGTTGTCTTAAATTCCACTTATGTGTACTCTTTTATAATTGCCCCTTTATATGAGTGAATGTGAGTGGAGGCTGGATATAAGTACTAGCTGACAGATTGAAGCTCAAATGTTGTACAAAATAAAGTTACCAAGTTACAAGCAATAGGGTTAAGGCTTTTACCATAAATAAGATAATTTTGATAGTTTTGCCTAAGAAGAAGTTAATACTTTTAACTGGAAATACAGTAATGTTGTTGGCTTTTTTCACAGCATGTTCAGTGTTACTGAAAAATGTAAATGTAAGAAGTCTATTTTAATAAACTCTTTTTTAAAGGTATGAATGTGCCCTTTTGATGGAAAGAATAAAAATAAAGGATAATTAGTTTGACTGCTATGAAAGAAGTCATATTTCTACCCTGGGCTATAGTGAAACATTCTGCCTGAGTTACACAGTTTGATTTACCCTAGTAAATTGCATTTATATTACTCTTACAGCATAGAAATATAGAAACTAATGTCACGACCTTAAATTAGAATGTTAAATCTTATAAGAACTATTTTAATCTATGAATATGATTTAGAGGATATGTTTTAATAGCACTTATTAAATTGAGTATGTAAGGAAAAAATGTACTTGCAATATGTTGTTGAAGGCTTTTTAAATAGGTAAGAGAACTTTCATTTCTATATCAGAATATTATCACTAGAGAACAATGAGATAGTTCAGTAGGTACGGAGCTTGCCTTGTACTCAGCTGACCTGGGTTTGATCCCTGGCACCCCAAACCTAGCCAGGATAGATTCCCTGAGCATAGAGCCAGGAATAAACCTTTGAGTAAAATCAATTGTGGCCCAAAATAACCAAAAGAAGATTATCACTAGAAGATAGATTTTTTATCTTTCTAGATTTTTTCCATTGTATAATATATGCCCACCGATTAAACATCCTTATAAGTATCTGAAATCACACAAAGTTTTGAACAATAAAACATCACAGCAAACACTTATTATTTACTTTCTGTTTGTGAGAGTTGAGCTGCTGTAATCAGTATACTGTTATTCCTTTCTGACGAAGGTCCTATTTTGTGATAACTCGTAGTTTAATTTATGTTTCTCAGTTCTTTAGCAACTGAGTTGCTGTCATGACATATTAATTGTTTAAATGACTACATTCCTGCTCAGCCATGTTTATCTGTTCTAACTGATAGTTCTCAATGTCCATTGTGCTTTACTTTTTGCGCATAAAGAAGTTAGCTTCTAGGATCATTTTTATTTATTTCCAGAATTTATAAACCAAGGATCGATGATTTTAAAGATAGAATTAATAGTCAGAAAATGTGATATGAAAGGTAAAACTGATTATTTTCTTTATTGTTACTGTACTTTGAAAGAAAATTATAACACTGTGTGTAAAAAGTGAAAGAAAAATGTATTGCGCCTTTAAGTTATGTAAAATAAAATATATTCAATTGAAACCTGTTTGAGTCTGAGACTGTCTAATAACTTGATCTACTCTGTTTCTATAGTATATAACTCACTAGTAATAGCATTAGAAGTTCTATGAAAGATGATTTCTTTTTTAAAAAACTTGATTTCAGATATCGGGCTATAGTACAGAAGGTAGGATATTTGCATTGCATGCAGTCAACCTAGTTTGATCCCTGGTATCTCATATTTTCCCCAGAGCATGAACAGTAGTAATTTCTTAGCATCACCCGTGTGACACTAAAAAGCCAAAAAAGATCATTAATTATTTTAAAAAATCTATTTCAAGCAGTACTGAATTTTGTTGTATATTTTGTTTTGGGGGCCACATGCCAAATTTCTCAGGACTGACTCCTGGTTCTGTACTCAGATATTACTCCTGGAGGGCCCAGGGGACCATATGGACTGTCAGGGATTGAACCTTGGTGAACTATGTCATTGGTGTCTGTGTTTTATTCTTCCCACATACAGTATAGAAACCATGCAATTTTGCCACACAGTAAATGGCAGCAAAATCTAGCAGAGGAAAATATTTTTTATTTTTTCAAATTCCTCAGAATAAATTCAATCCCTATGAATTTAATGGCAAGAATAGAAAATTAGTATGGTGTTGGCTCTGTGTGGTTGTGCATTTTCTCTACTTAATATCCTCCTTGAAAATAGTTTTGTATCTGATTTCCAAGATAATAAATTTTCTAGTATGGAATAAACGTGGTTGATAAAACCAATTAATAACATTGAAAAAGGTACAATATATGTTTATTCCTTTCAGAGGACGTGAAATCAAGTGGCTAAAGTGACTTGGCCAATTTAATGTCATCGGTAATTCTTAGAAATATGAGAAATGGAATTAAGATGCACCTAATTAGTGGATTGTGGCTCACTTGATATTTCTCAGAATTCACAAAAGCACTGTTGCATTACAAAAAAAAATATTCAGCCGGCATGGTCCAGCACTCTCTTTTATATAATCTTCCCAGTTCCAATAAAGTTTCCAATTATATAATGTTGTCCTTTGTCTCTATTTTTTTATGAATGTAGAATTGTTGCTGCAATTAAAAATCATAGACAAAACTGAAGACTTCTTGATTACAGAGAACATATTGCAGAAAGTCATGAATGTGGATCAGTGTAAATTATAAAACTTGAGTTTCAGTTTAGTAAAAGGTGATCATTTGTATATATTAGAAATTATACGCAAATATACATTTTATAGGATTAAGTGAACTTAAATATAGTTCAATTCCCCATTATTCAAAATTTCTATTATACTTTATTGAATTATTAAAAAAGAAGAAAATGGTGCTTGAGTAATATATGCCTGAAATTCAGTTATGAATAACTGCAACTCACTGTGATTTGATTTTTTTTTCTATTTTTTGGTTTACACCCAACATTGCTCAGAGGTTACTCTGGATACATTTTATTTTAAAGTACAAAAATTACCTATTCTGCTGCAAAGAAGCAATCAAGGATAAAGTCATAATAGTAAATTATGTGTTAATGTAGCAATTTTATTGGGCCAGGGAGTTAGGAAAATGGGTAGGAGGCTTGCCTTGCATTTGATCAACCTGGGTTCAATCCCTAACATCACATACCATACCTATGAGCCCTTAAAATGAAACCCTGAGCAAAGAGCTAGGATTGAGTCCCAAATGCTTCTGGGAGTGACCCCCAACAAATAAACACAAAGCAACAATTGTAAGAAGCAAGTCCATAAATATCATTTATATGTCTACTGTTGTAACTCAAATTTGGGAAGAAAATACCTTGAAGAAAATGGCTAATAGTAATGATAAATAAAAAGCCTTGAACATTTCATTCAATTACACTTCACACAAAGGAAATATGGGATAATTGATGATTAATACACCATGAGTCATCCTAAAAGATAATGAATATTTTTCCTATTGTAGTCCTTTGGCATGATTAAAGATGATGACTTTATAAAAATACATTTTTCTTATGGAAATATTTAGCCCTTTTATTTTGTTAATTTTAACTCTAAAATAAGGAGCAGCTCATTTATGTGATAGCTTTTCATTTTAAAGCTGGTGGAGCATGTGGTCTATGTTTGATTGATTATATAGAACAGGTCCCAGATTACTTGGGTTTTATAACTCAATTAAATATTTGGGTGAATGCCAAGTCAAGCATAGCTTGAAGTTGAAGCTAAACTCTAGATAAAATTAAAATATTCCATGTTTTAGGCCATAGATTGACTATCAATTATTTTATTATTAGTTTCTATTTATTGAGTGTCTACAAAGTAAGGAACTATACTATCTTGCTTACATAGATGATATCATTTAGTATGCACAACATAACAATAAGTTAATAATGTTACCATTTGGTAACAAATGATGAAGTAATCTCAGAAAGTTCTAAGTAACTTTTTAAAACAAATTATATGGTAGAAACTAATTGGAATAGAAAACATAATATTGGAAATTACTTACCTGTGGAGACTACTCAATGTGGAGACTGTTGACTATTTAAGTCCTAGATTCACTATTATTTGAAAACATATTATTTAAATTTTGTTTTGGTGACCTTATACAAGTAGTTAAAATGAAATTACATTTCCTAGACTTTTCCTCATAGTTTTAAAATGGGCTTAAAACAACATTTGGAATCTAGAAGTAAAGCAATGAATATTGTGCTCTGAAGATCACCATGGGTGAGCTTTACCTTGTGTGTGTGAGATAATAACAGGGTCCTCCCTTATCTAAGGAAGAAAATCTATAGCTAAGATATCATTTCCTTCTGAACTATACTCAGAGCCACAGAGGTGGAGGCTATACAAGATATACATTGTTCTTATTTGCTTTTGTGGATTGCATTTTTATGAGGGTGCTAGTTTTTCTGAATCTTCTAGTTCTTGTTCCTATTCCTTTCTCATGGATCTGTAAAAGGACTCCTTGACTAGTAGGAACCAATATTTTATAAATTCTTCACCAGGTTCTACAATTTGGGAAATATATAATATCTATAATAAATCACTAATTATGCACTATATCTCCTGTTTCAGCCTCATTTTACACCTGTAAAGTATGTCTTACAATGATAATAATGAATAGATTATTTCTAGAACATTCTGACAGTACATCTTGTAGAAAACTATAATCTATCTTTCTTAAATTTAAAGTTAAAGTCATTTTTCCTTTGCATAAAATTAGTGATTTTTTAAAAGCTAAGATAATCTTTTAAAGCTCATTCTATTGAAAGGCACTAAACATATTGAAGTCAAAGTATGGTTTACATGCTTAAATTTACATTCCCGTGGATAAAATATCAGCTCGTATTATTCACTGACTCTTGACTGTGAACCTCATGAAAGTCATACAAAGTACTTTCATAGGATCAATTTTAATATTTGCTGTTGAGAGTTTAGTACTTTGTATTAATTAAGGTGATTGACTTGTAATTACTCCATTAATTTATGTCCTTATTTAGTTTCTACACTTAACAATTCTAACAATTACTGATTTGATTCCTACAAGAAATCTATTAAAACTTCAACTAAGTTGACTTAAAAATATTTAAAATCTCTGTGAAATATCAATGTCTTTCTCTTTGCATATTACATAGTTATAGTTTAACCTGGTCTGTTATTTGATGTGATTGAATTATCCATGTATATGGACCTACGCTAGACACAGATACATGGGGCAGAGCTGCTACCGACTCTCCCTGTGCTCAGCTGATCATGAGGCATCCTGGGAGGTAAGGGGTTTCTAACCCTTGTCCACTATCCCAACAGAGCCTCTAAGAAGCCAGAGGAACCCACACACCATGAGGTCTGCCATTTTCAACATCTGAACACCACAGCTAGTTAGAACTCCACCCAAGAGATAAGCTGATCTCAAGCCATGCTCCTCAGAGTCTCACCCTATAGCAAAGCCTATTTCAAGCCCAGGTATGCTTGAACCAGAGACACAGATACACGGGTATAGTTGCTACTGGCTCTCCTGTGCTCAGCTGATCATGAGGCATTTGGGAGGGAAAGTGAGTTCTAGCCTAATAATATCCTAATTAGGATAGCTCGCTATCCTAATAGAGCCTTGCAAGAAGCCAGAGGAGCCACCACACAATGAGGGCCGCCATTTTCAACATATGGACTCCACAGCTTGTCAGAGTTCCACCCAGGGAAAAGTGAATCTCTCCACATTGCAATTCATCACTAAATGCACAAAATGATAGCCTTCTACTGAGAGTATTCCAACCACACTGCAGAGACTGGCAAGCTACCAGTGTCATATTTGATATGTCAAAACCAGTAACAATTAATTATAGACCACATTCCCATCATCTGAATGAATGATTTGAGGCTCTTTATGTTCCTGGTATGAGAAGATGCCCTTGGGTTACACTAGCATGCAACAGGAAGTATGGAGATGTTACTGGTGCCCACTTGAGCAAATTGATGAACAATGGAAAGACAAGCGACACAAGTGAAAGACCTACACAGTTCAGACAATAAACATGAATATATTCTCAATTATCAGAAAATTAATAAGAAATAGAATTAAGATACTACTAATATATTCTGTATCTCCCCTCAAACACCTCTTTGGTTAGACCTTTGGTTGGATTTTAAGATCCCTTAATTTGTGAATAAAGTACCATGTGTATTGATGATAGTAGCCCATTTACCTGATAATAACTGATAAAATAATTGGATTCCTCTTGTGTTTTCTTTAATTTTTTTAAATTAAAATAATTAACCACAGTTTAACATAAAATTTAAAAGATACTTGTGGAATAGCTTAATATTGTTAATCTTATTTCAGAAGTGAGAATATTGCAACTCAGTCATTTAAGAAAAAGTTACAATTAAGCCAGTCTATCAAATCTGTTTCTTCAACTTTTGCCTATCTTATAAGTTCAAATTAAATACATATGTGTATATACACATATCCTGCCCCATGAGGTGTTGCAGGTGTGGCTGTGGTGCCCAGCTGTATCAGCAGGTGACAGACAGGGAGACAGGCTTGTCTACACCAGGACTCTGCCCTGTGGACCCTGGATGATTGATGGTCTGATAGAAAAAGACTGGGCCGCCTGGGATGAACCCAGATCCATGGCAGAGCCTGGCAAGCTACCTTTGGTGTATTCAATATGCCAAAACAGTAATAATAATAATGGACTTCATTCCCAATGAATGGAGACACAAACAATGGGAATATCAGTGCTAGAAGTGAAGTGATATATACATATACACATATATACATATATATTTGATTAATATACACATATATAATGGGAATCAACAGATATAATGAAAAAACACACATTTAATGAACAAGTTTCATGACTATTCTCTATGGCAAGCTCTCTCGATCTCTTGCTTTCTATCCTTTGGTACATTCTTGTTTGCAAGGCAGGCACTGAAAGGCTATGATGTATATGCCTTACCTACTTTCTATACTCAGTTCTAGTCTAACATTGCTATTTTCAACTACTACTGTTAAATTGGTCGTATCTATCATTTAATTACCCTCTGCCCGTACATACATGTGGTAGAATACAGTCATTGATATGTCCTCCTAGGCCCTGTATATCTTAGCCTCAGATATTAGTTTCATATTATTGTTTTATATCCCACAAATGAATTCAGTCATTCTATATCTGTCCTTTATCTTACTAATTTTACTCAGCATAATACTCTCTGTATCCTCAGTGGTGTTGATAAATGTGCATTGGTGGAAGGATGGGTATGGGAAAACTGTATACAAAAGACAATAAATAATTAAAAATCATTTAAATTATGAAACCTTACAGAAACCCAAAAGAACAAATTGACTTGTAATGATCTATTTTCCTAAAGATTCTCTTTTACCATTATTTTAAGATTTTTGGATTAATATAAAAAATCACTCACTATATCACTCACAGTCTTCCGTATATTATCGATTTGCTCGAGCAGGCACCAGTAACATCTCAATACATCCTGTAACATGGGAAATAGTCCAAGGGCATCATCCTGTTCCAGGAACATAAAGAGCCTCAAACCATTCCATCAGGTCATGGGAATGAGTTCTATAATTGTTACTGGTATTTGACATGTCAAATATGACACGGGTAGATGCCAGGCCCCGCCATGTGGATGGGATACTCTAGTAGTCACCTCAAAACTCGAAAGCAATTATTGATGAATCACATGGCTGCAAAGCGTGCCAAGCCACCTGTGATCAGCTCTTCTGCTGGGTGGAGCTCTGAGGAGAGAGGAGTCCGGATGTGGAATATGGAGGCCCTCACTGTGTGAGGGTTCCTCTGGCTTCTTCTGAGGCTCTGCTGGGTGGCTGAACCAGGGATAGAACCTGCCATCCCTCCTGGACGCCTTGTGATCGGCTGGGCACAGGGAGAGCAAGTAGCAGCTCTGCCCAGTGTGTGTGAGTCTCTGGATCAGCATACCTGGGCTGGCCTCAGGTTGCTGCTTCTTCTTCTATTTGTGATATAGGAATTACTAGGAGACACTTTTTTTTCTTTGTGCCTGTTTATGGGCAGAAATTAGGCATTTGAAAATCAAAACCATTTTATTTTGTCCGTTTGTTCGTTTGTTTTGCCTCCATGTATCTTTGGATCGTTGATAAAGAAAAGAAATCCCTGTTCATTTTAAGCACTTTCATTGGTGGGTGTGGGGTGGTTGCCTCTGCTGGTCTCAAATTACTAAGAATTCTCCCCCAAAAGTATTTGGCAAGATGATTGTACAGAATCATTGGTTATGACTGTGATAGCTTTCTATTACATAAATAAATTAAAGAAAATTTTGAAAATGAAATAAATTTTATATGCCTTCCAAGGAAGAAAAATAAAAGTGCAATTTATGACAGGTAGAATATGATGATTATTGCAATAAGGTTCAAGTACAAAATAAAATGTAATTCAATATTTAATGTCAGAGTTGAAAATTTTGTTATGTAAATGAAAATAGACAGTGTACTATATTAAATAATTTAATTTTCTTATTTACATAGATTAAAATCATACAGAAATGATACATTACAGATAGACTTTTGCTGATTTATCTTCTGATAGTTCCTTTTGCCATTTCTTTAGGATTTGTTGGAGCAAGAAATATGGGATAAATTTGTTATATGCTTGCCAAAGGAGAGGCTGGAGAATGGCCGAGACCCTGATGATATTGGTGGTGAGATAAGTGGGTACTGCAGCATTGTGTGCCTGTAACTATTCTAGCATGAACAACCTAAGAAATTGTGGTATCTTAATTAAAAAATAAATAAGTAAAATTAAGAATTCTCAAAACAAGCAACAAAATAAAATAAATTAGAACTCATAATAAATCTCTATGACTTTAACAAGCAACTTAATTTTCCTATCTTGATACTCAGGATTTATAAATGAATCACTGTCTTTATGTTTGCATAGTGCGAACTATCCTAACAATACAACTAAAATAGATTTTATCCATAGTACTGAAGGCTAACTGTTCAATACCAAGATTCCAGCCTTGCTAGATTTTTGATCAAAGTTTTCTTCATGTTTTTCTAATAGTCATTCTCTCCCTCTCTCTCTGATAATTTTTAAATTTTTAATCACTGTGAATTACAAATTGATTCAGTATTAAGTTTCAGGCATACAGGCATTTAGTAACAAGCCTTTCACCAGTGTCCATTTCCCTCCACCAATATCCCCAGTTTCCCTCCCCTTCCCGCATCTTGCCTCTAGAGAAGACATTTTTCCTTCCGCCATTGACCTGGTGTTCCCACATCCGACTACCCTCTGGTCAGAACTCCATCCAGCAGATGAGCCTATCACAGCGGGCTCATGCAGTCGCTTCTGGCAGCTCGGTTCATCAATAAATGCTGTATTTAGATGTGACTACAAGATGCCACCAGCACGGCAAGCCTAGCAAGCTGCCCGTGCCATATTTGATATGCCAAATACCAGTAACTAGTATGTTAGGTCATTCCTATGACCTAATATAATGGTTTGAGGCTCTTTATGTTCCTGGAGAGAGCAGGTGCCCTTGGGCTCTACTAGCATGAGACAGGACATATGGAGATGTTACTGAGCCCACTCGAACAAATTGATGATGAATGGGAAGATAGTGATAGTGATTTCTTTGGTAAAAACACCCAACTCTACTATTGGCTGTGCTCTGGGATCACTTTTGTGATTTGGAGATCATATGGGATGACAAGGATTGAACCATACTATGTCTCTGGTTTGCCATCTTCTCTTTTTCATAACATCATTTTGTTAGTATGGAAGTGTGTGTTTATGAGAGATAGAGAGAAAAAAGAGAGAGAGAGAGATCTTAGATGGCCAGTAATCCTCTCATGAGGAACCTATCCTCATTTCACTCATAACCTAATTGAACCATACTTTATTCCCAAAGTTAATTTCTCAAAATTTAGAATATTGGTGTTATTATAGGGAATAAAGTATAATTTTGCTAACGACAAACAAAAGATTGATAGTATTCCAAAAGTGGAAGAAATAATTAGTGCTGATAAAAGGATCAGAAGTTAGGGTGAATTTCAATCTGAAGGGAAGGAAAAGAGATAGAGAGAAAGGGAAAGAAATAAAGAACCTGACATAGAGGCGGGCTGGGAGAGGGGGGCAGGGAATCGGGGACGTTGGTGAGAGATGGATCCCTGGTGGAGGGGGATGGGTAACGGGAGCACTGTATGACCAAAACCCAAATATGAACTCTTTGTAATTGCATATCTCTATGGTGGTATAATAAAATACTTAAAAAACTATACCCTGAGATAATAAATACTAATTTTAGTTGGCAAAAAAAAAGAAGTTAGAGTGAATTTGATAGAGGTTCACTAAGCAGTTCTGCATTAAATATTGTATGTCAGGAAGAAATAAAAAGGTAGTTTGGTTGATTAGTTCACTGAAATATGCACTAAAAAGGTAGTTCAAAGTGAGCCAGGTATAGTGCCAGCCTTACATGGTGTCATGTAGGTCAAGAACTCCACAAGCAGATTGAGATGTTAGAGGTTGGTTTGTTACTTCAATACACACCCATACTGAGGGGTGTTTAGATTTAAATTTTATTAATGATAAGCAAGACAGAGTTGTGTGGAAATGTGTCCTATGATTTTGGATGAGTTGCATTTTGGCTCTTTGTATTTGATCGAATCAAGCCATATCAATGTTATGCAAGATTGTAAAGTAAGCTTAAGATATACTATTAAGTGATCTGAATTAAAAAGTTTAAGAAAATGGGGGAAAATGGACACAGTTGGTCATATTCAAGTCTACCACACAAGATTGGCAATATTCCTATAATAGACAGCAGAGACAAAGTGATAATCAAATTATTCAGCCCTGTGTAGGCCATGATTTTGTAATCATATTGTCCCTTGTAGTTAGAAACAAATCAGGGAAGACTACTATGTTAGGTTTAATTTGGCTGCAGGAAAAAGTATAGATTAAATGAGTTATTAATATGAGTTATGAAAACAGTCATGTACCCTAAGTCCCTGACCTGAACCAATTTTATATATCTAGAAAATCTGGGTAAAGAAAAAAGCAGGACCTACTTTACTACCGCCGGAATCATCACTAAAAATTTGAGCTGAGAGTTGCAAGAGGTGCTTAAGGTCTGGAAGCCACTCCATAGTGCTCTAGGTCACTTATAGTTATGCCTAGCTGGTCTCTGATAGGCCAATAGTGATATAGTTGAAACCTCAGAGACTCATTCCATGGCAGATACTCTGCCAATTGTCTAACCACCAAGCCACATTTTTGAAGTTTATTTTTAGTCCAGTATGACCCTCCTAGAAAGATCCTTAGTAATCTCACAATGCAATGGTGCACTGGGGGAAAGAAATATGGTAATAACATTTGTGAATCCAGCTTTCTTGTACTCGTTTCTGGACTGTTGCTAATTCGTAGGAAATTAAAAATGACATGTCAAAAGACCAATCCTGTTAGGACTATATGAAGATTATATTATCAACAAACTCAGGTCTTGCACAAAAATATAGTCGTGGTAGCTCCAATATACTCCTTCTACTCCTGCCATTTTTTGCCTATATTTGCCTTTGCAGAAGACATTCTGAGAAGAAACAGCAAATGATAATATAAAAAGCTTACCTGGGTGATAATTCTTACTATAGCTACTTTACCAGATGTGTTTTCATTCCTTGAACAAAATCATACATATGTGGATGTCTGAGGGCAGCTTCTTGATTGATTAATCCTTATCTTGGTAAATTCTTGATAATTAAGACCATCAGAAGTACTTTGTTTAGCCAAAAACCAATCAATATGCATCTTCAGCTCAGTTTCACTTCTGTAGTTTTTTATAGCTTGACTCTCTCCCAGTCCCCTTCAGAATTTAATTTGCAAATGATCTTGAGAGCTCCTTTCCTCCACAAAATTATTATACTAGTCTGTCAAGTTGATGACATTTT
>JAJIBD010026898.1:0-19923 GCA_021461705.1 Cryptotis parvus
TGATAAAATTTACAGCCATCCTAGGCAGCCAAAACGAAGAAGAACTAAATGACTGGTCTGTACTTTCAATGCACATACACTGGCATCGGAAGCATATATTGAGATCTGATGGCACAAGCGCAAAAGATCAAGTACGTATATCATTGGTCTGACTGAGACAAGGAGGCATCAGTTGCATCATACTGTATTTGGACACTAAGATTCATTCATGGAACTCGGCAGGTTCCAGAAGGCTGAAGCAAAACGCTATGGAATTCCTGGGCTTGATAGTTCTAATAAATGAAATTGACCACATCATCTTCACCGACGGTTTTCATCTGACTGATGTAGCTGTCGCCCCAAATTCCAAACAGGATTAGTACCACCTTCCTTTGTGCAAAATTCCCACTTCACGCAAACAGTAGAGAAAAGGCTGCAAAGTTTAAGAAGAGAACTGCCAGAATGACCACCAACTGGGAACCTTTGGCAACATTGCAGCAACATGGAAAGATACCGTATCATTGACTTACATTTATGAAGAAGGAACACAACCGACTGGTTCAGCACCTGCATGATTGTGCAAGAATACCGAGAGAAAGACACAAAAGATCCTTGGTTCCGAAACTTCTACCACTAACGGCGTGGCATGAGCCTCGAGTCTAAATGCTAACGTCCAAGCTTAGCAAATGCAGCAGAAAAATGAGCAAGAAGACCTCAAAGACAGAAGAGCAGAAATACTGGTTAGCTACAGGAAGCTGGTAACCATTCTCACTGCCCCCTGTCCTTCTGCCAACTATAAGACCAAGATGACTTGCCTCCGACACCCTGATGGATCTACTCACATCTTCCAGAAAGGCAATGGAGAAGATTATCCAGGACTTTCACTCAAATCTTCTTGATAGTCACATCCACCTGCCCACATACCAAATTCTACAGGATGGATATGTCACTCCCAACATTCTCCCTTTCTGAACCATATGCTACTACGGGTAAAGAAGGGAACAGCACCAGGCCCAGACAAAGTCAGACCTAAACACCTGAAGAATCTGCCGCCAGTACTCACTGGGTCATACCAGCTCGGTTCTTCACACGCTGCTACCTGTCTGAATGCAAGGTAACCTCCTGGGGCGGAAAACCAGCAGGACAGTTCTACAGTTCAAGAAGGAGAGACCACGCACATCGGCAACTATCACTCCATCTGCCTGCTGTCCATCATCTACAAGCTGCTTTCATACGAGTCATCCTGAACAGGATTAGCAGAACACTAGGTGAAGGACAACCATGCGAAAAAAGTAGGCTCCGGAAAGGATCTTGAAGACAGCCAACCATATCCAATACAGCAACTAAGCTCATTGAGGTTTGTAGGTAGTACACTGCTGCTCTGTTCTAACATCATCTATTGATATACAGAAAGCCTTTGATTCGTGGAGACTGAAGCGGCCAACTCTAGCCAAAACAAGGTGTTCAAACCCAATACATCAAGATCCTTCGTGAGCTGTATTACGGATTCACCAACAGATCCTACCATTCCCACAAAGAAGTGATCATTGATGTGTCAAAAGAGAGGTTCGATAGGGTGATAATATTTCACCAAAACTCCAGTGCCACCGTAAGAACATCATGAGACAATTAGATTGGGAAGAATGTGGGAGTGAAAGAGGATGGTCGTGCAAACTACACCACCTCTTGCTTCACTGATGACATCGCTCTAATAGCAGTTCTCAACATTAGCCAAGCGGCATACAATGCTGGCTGACTCGCTCTAAGAATGTGGAAAGATAGGTCTACAGCTGAAACTAAAGAAAACGATATATTTATAAAAAATGAACTAGGTCTCAGAGGTCCATGATTCACTCTCAATGGAACAAACATCTCTGAATGCAGCAGCGGAAACACAAAACTAGGTTTGGCAGAATCTGCATGATGAATAATTCTGAAACCTGAGCTTTCAGGAGAATAGGGAGGGCATGGAATGCCTTCAAAGGCACTCGAAGAAATAGCTGGTGCGACAAAGAACCCGGCTCCGGGCATCTCTTTGACTCCACTGTTATCCCTGCATTAACATACTACCCTCAGAGACCTGGCCCCAGGAAAGCAGTATGAGAATGCTATTTGGGTCTCCCAGAGGAATCGAAAGAGCTATGCTTGAATATCAAGTGCCCTCACTCCAAAGCAGAGAAGAACCGTGGGTGTTCTGACCTCATGTTATTCTAAGTAGATAGTCTCATTTGCCAAGGCATTGAAAAATAAGAGATGGGCTGGACATGTAAAGCGATTTGGAGACAACCGCTGGACTAGAGACATTACCGGATCCCATGGGATGTCAAAAGATTTCACGTGGCTGCCCACACCTACAAGATGGTGGTCAGACTTTCTTGTCAAGAATCCTGAAGGGATTTGAGGCTCTTCATATTCTGAATCAAACTAGATGCATTAGGTTACAGCAATGATAGGGGTCCAATGGAAATGTTACTGGCGCCCGCCTCGAGCAAATCGACATGAATAACTGGATTCAAGGGATCAAGTAAAAATTCTCAGAGATTATTTCCTTCAACTATCTTAAGCAGGCGTGAAAGAAGGAAAGCAAAAGAAACAATCCACAGTGTACTTAGTTCATTTGGAAAATATTCTTTATAATAGAATAACTCTAAAACCTTGATAAATGTTATATTTTTATTTTCAATAAGCTCAAAATATTTTAATTTTTGTAACATCTTAAAAAGATATGTTGTTACATTTTAAATTTAAATTGTTATTTATTTATTAATTATTCTCACAGAAGAATTTCTTTATTTTTCAGTTTTACTCCAACCTTGGGGGATTCAAAACCCTATATATCTACTTCAAGCCTTCGTTTATTCCGCTTTCTTCTATCGTCTAGTATTTAATTGCTGACTACTATTCTCTTTGCTTTTATTTTCATCATGTTAGAACGATGTTGGAAATTTTCAACTAACATTATTCTTATTGACATCTTCCTTCCATATCTATTAGCAGCCGTTTCATGTGTTTTGGTCCTCTTCAGGTTCCATATATGCTTAGATTAATTTTTCCTTATGTATATGTTCCTTCATCTTTAAGAAAATAATCCTCTATCTTTTATAGCATTTCAAAATCCTGAAGTCATTGTCTCTCAGGATACTTTTATGACCACATCAGCTCATTTGTGGATGTTTCTTTGCTTGAAATATTGACTCCTTAGCTTGCGCCTGTATTTGCTTTGTTAGTTAAGGTGTGTTTCTTCAAAGAAGGAGATGGCTGTATCCAATTTTTCACCCATTTTTCTCCTGCTCCTTTCTGTTTCTTAATTCATACATTTAGTAGCTAACATTGAGGAGGTTGTTGTCATGGAGTTTTGTGCCCTTTCTCTGTAAAGTTTGTTGTGTATGTAAGATTTGTCTCGGTTCATATATATATCTGGGTGGATTGCGATTCCAACTTCGGGAAGTTTTCCTGAGCAGATATCTTTCCCTTGCTTCTTCATCAGGGCTGCATTTCTATTCTTCCAGCACTCCTCATGATTCTTATGATTCTCCTAATTAATCAGAGTTCTCTTGTCTGTGTTCATTTTATTTTAAATTCTTCCTCCACCTTTTATTTTTTATGGAGGTTGTTTATTTGCATCTTTTTTTGCTCATTGATTTGTCTTCAACTACTGGTACTCTGTTGTTGAGGTCTTCCAGTGAGTCATTTATGTCACTTACAAATTATAATCCTTGATAACAGAATATTCACTAATTCATTGTTTTTTTTTATTCCGCTTTACTTTTCTGCTATAATATCAAATACTGTTATTATTACTTTTTCCCATCCCCCTTTTGAAATATGTGGCTGCACTAGGAGAAATGCAACTCCCAGCAATGAAGATCCTTGTGATGTCAATGAATTTCTTACCTTTAAAGTGAGAGAGGTAATATAATTCACAGTCCTATCTAAAATCCAATGAGTGAAACTCCCCCCTATGACTAATCCCTTTGTTCCCAGAGATTCTTTCCTAACTTCCAGTCCACTATGTGATGTTTTAGGTAATTTTTCAACAATGCCATTAAGCCTTGTTACCAGTTTATAATTTCAGGCTGTTGTTCCAAATTAGTTGATCATAAATCTATTCCACTATTTTGTCTATATCTTTTAGATTTTGTAGGATATTTTAAATTCTAAAATAATATTCCTAGCACAATAGCTAAGTGGTGTTCAGTTTGTTGCAAGAAATGAAGTGATGCATTGCGAAGTCTGTAAGAGTCAGAGTTGGCCGCTAATGTTTAAATTTAAATTTTCTTAGGGGAAACACATTAATCACATTGGGAATTCTTAAAACTATAGGAGTATAAAAATAAGGAAAACTACAAAAGAAAAAATGAATGTGCACTACAAACACACAGTGAACTTTACAAACATCAAATACATTTACAACACTACACAACAAATCAAAGGGATTAGAAATGTTAGTACATGCTCATTCAGCCAAAAAATGTCTTTAGAGAAATGAGCGCCATTGAATATTGGCAATGCAATTAGAATATTTTGAATCTAACAACGTCTGAGTTTGTTGGGTTTGAGTTAGTGTCACGTTGACATGGGTAGGTAGATCTAAGGCTGGTGGTCATGTGTTGGCAGTGAACTGTCACCATTAGGCTATTACCTTGAACCAGGAATGAAGACTTGATAAGACCTGGCCAACTAAAACAGGTTCCTGAGGAAGCTGGATCCACCTTCTTCCACCTAGCCTTTAACCCTAATCAATCTTTTGTGGCCCAAACAGGAGATTCCTATGAACATTCCAGCCTAGGGGAAGATAAAAGCCCCCTTGGAAATGAGTCGGGGGTTTGCTTGGTCCACCCTGAGCAGCCTACTTTCTACCTTGAGTGTGTTACTCTCTTTCATTACTCCTTTCCCAATTTTAAAAACCCCGCACAAAAAATCTGCTTTGTTTCACCGTTTCATCTACTCCTTGAAAATTTTTTTTCTGCGAAGATGAACCATGAGGTGTGACCTTGCAAGTGGTCAGGACTGACTTTCCTTTCCATGCTCTGTCCCGATTCATGGCTACCTGGAGAAATTTCTGGTGGGTGGATCAACTCGCTTGCCTAGAGAACAAGCGATGTCAGGGTAACTGATGAGCCACTTTCTTAAATAGGCCCAGGCTCATTTATGCAGGGGCTCATCACCGATTTTATCAGTCCTTAGCCTGTTCAGTGAGTCTGTAGACAGATGGCAGCCGGGAGAAAGGTAATCCCTCTGTTCCAGCTCTTGCATAAGCTTCTCCCCAGGCTCCTCCACCTACACTGTATGGACAGAGATGCTGGGTTTTTACAGTAACTTTTTATAGTCCCCCTATTGCTGACCAAATGCTACACCACTTTTGATGTAGTATTCTTCCATTATTGAAATTTATTACCAGAAGATGATAAATATTTGGGAGATATTTCTTATTTCAAATAGGAGAGGAATATTTTTACAGACTTTTTGACCATTTTATATGTGAAATACTATATTTAATACCAAGAACTAATCCTATTACTTAGGCTTAGCTTTATTTTGTATTTATGCTTTCTTATTCTTCCAAAAATAGATTAAATTTTTAAATGATTATAAACAATGATTTATGCTACCCTTCCTGACATTTTCATATTTTGCTGTTTCAAATATTTTTAGAGCAGGGAATGAGTTGAAATAGCCAAATATTTCCAATATCTATTATGAAATTATTTGGGAAGTTCTTATTTAATATGGTCTGAATGTTGTCTTAAATTCCAATTACCCAAAATTTATAGACTTCAGTTCTCATCTGAAAGTGGGAATGTGAGGAGGCCGAATATAAGTACTTAGTTCACAGGATTCCAGCTCAAATGTTGTACAAAATAGAAAGTATTGAAGATAAGTAAAGAATGGGATTTATAATATAATAAGAAGATACTTGATGGGTTTTGTCTCTGGAAGAAGTTAATACTTTTAACCGAAATACAGTAATGTTAAGGGCTTCTTTTCTACAAAGCATGTTCAGTGTTACTGAAAATGTAAATGTGTTAGCCTATTTTAATAAACTCGAAGGCTGTATATGAATGTGCCCTTGATGGAAAGAATAAAAATGAAAAGATAATTAGTTTGATCTATGAAAGAAGTCATATTTCTACCTCTGGGCTATAGTGAAACATTTCTGCCTGAGTTACACAGTTTTGATTTACCCTAGTAAATTGCATTTATATTACTTTACAGCATAGAAATATAGAAACTAATGTCACGAATTTTAAATTAGAATGCAAAGCAAACTTTATAAGAACTATTTTAATCTATGAATATGATTTAGGAGGATAAGTGGGTTTTAATAGCAATTTATTAAATTGAGTATGTAAGAAAACAAATGGTAATATGTTGTTGAAGGCTTTAAATAGGTAAGAGAACTTTCATTTCTATATCAGAATATTATCACGAGAGAACAATAGATAGTCTAGTAGGCACTGAGCTTGCCTTGTACTAGCTAGACTCTGGCTTGATCCTCGCACCCCAAACCTGATTCAGGATAGATTCCTGAGCATGATTTGTAAATAAAACCTTATAAAATCAATTAAAATTCAAAAATAGAACTAAGAGAAGATTATCATTAGAAGATAGATTTTTTATCTTTCTAGATTTTTTTCCAATGGTATAATACATATGCTCCACCGACAAACATCCTTATAAGTATCTGAAATCATACAAAAATTTTGAACAATGAAAACATCACAGCAAACACTTATTAATTATTTTCTTGTTTACAGAGTTGAGCTGCTATAATCAGTATAATTGTTATTCCTTTCTTGACTAAAGGTCCGATTTCAGTAATAACTCGTGAGTTTAAATTCCATGTTTCAAATTCTTAAAGCAACTGAGTTGCTGTCATACATATTAATTGTTTAAATGACTACATTCCAAGCTTCCATGGTTATCTGTTCTAACTGATAGTTCTCATGTCCACTGTCCTTGCATTTCTTTTATACAAAAAGAAGTAGCTTCTATGGATTCAGCTTTTGTCATTTCCAGAATTTTATAAACCTGCTGACTAAATGATTTTAAAGATAGAATTAATAGTCAGAAAAATTTGAGTGAAAGTAAGACTGATTTTCTTTATTGCTACTGTACTTTGAAAGAAATCATAACATACGTAAAAAGTGAAAGAAAAATGCATTTCCTATGGCTTTAAGTTGTGGGTACAACAAATATATTCAATTGAAACCTGTTTGAGTCCATTGAGACTGTCTAATACAACCTTCTGATTTGGCCTGCTCTATGGAGTATAAACTCACTAGTAATAGCATTAGAAGTTTCATGAAAGATGATTTTAAAAAATTTGATTTAGATATACAATATACTAGAAGGTAGGATATTTGCAGTAGTGACCAACTGGCTGATCCCTGGTATCTCATATTTTCCCCAGAGCATGAACAGTAGTAATTTCTTAAAGATCACCTCAGGTGACACAAAAAAGCCAAAAAAAGACTATTAATTATTTAAAAATCTATTTCAAGTAGTACTGACGGGTTGGGTATATATTCGGTTTTGGGGGACACATGCCAAATTTCTCAGGACTGACTCTTGGTTCTGTACTCAGATATTACCCTGAGGGGCTCAGGGGACCATATGGACTGTCCAGGATTGAACCCCACAGAACTATGTCATTAGTGTCTGTGTTTTATTCTTCCCACATACAGTATAGAACCATCATTTTGCCACACAAAAATGGCAGCAAAAATTCCCAGCAGAGGAAAATATTTTATTTTTTTTCTAAATTCCTCAGAATAAATTCAATCCCTATGAATTTAATGGCAAGAATAGAAAATTAGTATGGTGTTGGCTCCAAAGGTTGCATTTTCTCTACTTAATTGATCCTCCCTTGAAAATAGATTTGTATCTGATTTCCAAGATAATAAATTTCCTAGTAGGAATCCACCTTGGGTTTATAAAAACCACTAATAACATTGAAAAAAGGTACAATATATGTTTATTCTTTTCAGAGGACATGAAATCAAGTGGCTAAAGTGATTCTGGGCTAATTTAGTGTAATCAGCAATCTAGAAATATGAAAAATGAATCAGATGTAATCAATTAGTGGATTGTGGCTCACTTAATATTTCTCAGAATTCAAAAAAGCACTGCCGTAAAATTATAAAAAATATCTAGCCGGTATATCCAGCACTCTTTATATAATCTTCCAGTTCCAATAAAGCTTCCAATTGATATAATGTTGTCCTTGCCCTGGTTTTTTTATGAATGTAGAATTGTTGCTGCAATTAAAAATCATAGATGTAAAAAACTGGAAGACTTTTATCACAGAAGAACATATTGCAGAAAGTCAGTGAATGTGGATCAGTGTAAATTATAAAACTTGAATTTCCAGTTTATAAAGGATCATTGTAGAAGCATATTAGGAAATTGTTACCCAAGCCATACATTTTATATTATGAACTTTAACATAGCTCACCTATTATTCAAAAAATTTCTTATTATACTTTTATTGAATTATTAAAAAGAAAATGGTGCTTTGAGCAATATATGCCTGAAATTCAGTTATGAATAACTGCAACTCTACTGTGGATTTGATTTTTTTTTCTATTTTTTGGTTTACACTCCAACATTGCCTGTAGGTTACTCTGGATACATTTTATTTTCAAAGTACAAAAATTACCTATTCTGCTGCACATAAGAAGCAATCAAGGATAAAGTCATAATAGTAAAATTATGTGTTAATGTAGTAAATTTATTGGGCCAGGAGCAGAAAATGGGAGGCTGCCTGCATTTGATCAACCTGCTCAACCCCTAAATATCACATACACCATACCTATGAGCCCTTCAAAATGAAACTCTGAAAGAGTAAGTGATTGAGTCCCCCAATGTTTGGAGCGACTCTAACAAATAAACACAAAGCAACAATTGTAAGAAGTAAGTCCATAGATATCATTTATATGTCTACTGCTGTAACTCAAATTTGGGAAGAAAATGGTCTTGAAAAAAAAATGGCTAATAGTAATGATAAATAAAAAAGCCTTGAACATTTCATTCAATTACACTTCCACAAAGGAAATAAGGGATACAATTGATGATTAACACACCATGAGTCATCCTAAAAGATACGAATGTTTTCCTATTGTAGTCCTTTTGGCATGATTAAAGATGATGACTTTATAAAAATATATATTTTTCTTATGGAAATATTTCTAGCCCTTTTTATTTCATTTTAACTCTAAAATAAGGAGCAGTTCATTTATGGAGAAGCTTTTCATTTTAAAGCTGTGAGCATGTGGTCTATGTTTGATTTGATTATATAGAATATGTCCCAGATTTGCATTTTTGGGGTTTTATAACTCAATTAAATATTTGGGTGAATGCCAAGTCAAGCATAGCTTGAAGTTGAAGCTAAACTCTAGATAAATTAAAAATATTCCATGTTTTAGGCCATAGATTGACTATCAATTATCTTATTATTAGTTTATTATTGAGTGTCTACAAAGTAAGGAACTATACTATCTTGCTTACATAGATGATATCATTTAGTATGCACAACATAAAAATAAGTTAATAATGTTACCAACGTCAAAATGATATAATCCTAGAAAGCTCTAAGGCAATTTTTTAAAACAAATTATATGGTAGAAAACTAATTGGAATAGAAAAACATAATATTGGAAATTACTTACCTGTGGAGACTACACAATGAGACTGTTGACTATTTAAGTCCTAGATCTTCATCATTATTTGAAAACATATTATTTAAATTTTGTTTTGGGTGACTCATACAAGTAGTTAAAATGAAATTACATTTCCTAGACTTTTCCTCATAGTTTTAAATGGCTTAAAACAAATATTTATGAATTCAGAAGTAAAGCAAATGAATATTTTGTGCTCTGAAGATCACCATGGTGAGCTTTACCTTGTGTGTGAGATAATAATAGGGTCCTCCTCATCTAAGAAAGAAAATCTATAGCCAAGATATCATTTCCTTTCTGAACCATACTCTGTGTTTTCACAGAGGTGGAGGCTATAAAAGATATACATTGTCTTATTTGCTTTTGTGTGGGATTGCATTTTTATGGAGGGAAGTAGTTTTTCTGAATCTTCTAGTTCTTGGTTCCTATTCCTTTTCTCATGGATCTGTGAAAGGACTCCTTGACTAGTAGGAACCAATATTTTTATAAATTCTTCAGGTTCTGCTACAATTTGGGAAATATATAATATCTATAATAAATTAATAATGCACTATATCCATGCTTCAGCCTCATTTTACACCTGTAAAGTATGTCTTACAATGATAATAATGAATAGATTTGGTTTCAGGAACATTCTGACAGCATCTTGTAAAAAAACTATAATCTATCTTTTCTTAAATTTAAAGGTAAAGTCATTTTTCCTTTTGCATAAAATTAGTGATTTTTTAAAAGCTAAGATAATCTTTAAAAGCTCATTCTATTGAAAGGCACTAAGCATATTGAAGTCAAAGTATGGTTTGCATGCTTAAATCTCATTCCTGTGGATAAAATATCAGCTCGCATTATCTTTCACTGACTTGACTGTGAACCTCATGAAAGTCATACAAAGTACTTTCATAGGACTTCCTAATATTTCAGTTGCTGAGAGTTTAGTACTTTGTATTAAATTAAGCGTGATTGACTTGTAATTACTCCATTAATTTATGTCCTTATTTAGTTTCTACACTTAATAATTCTAATAATTACTGATTTGATTCCTACAAGAAATCTATTAAAACCAACTAAGTTGACTTAAAAATATTTAAAATCTCTGTGAAATATCAATGCCTTCTTTCTCTTTTGCATATTACATAGTTATAGTTTAACCTGGTCTGTTATTTGATGTGATTGAATTATCCATGTATATGGACCTACGCTAGACAGATACATGGGCAGAGCTGCTACCTACTCTCCCTGTGCTCAGCTTGATCATGAGGTATCCTGGAGGTGGGGCTTTAACCCTTGTCCACTATCCCAATGATTTCTAAGAAGCCAGAGGAACTCACATAACCATGAGGGCCCCCGCTATTTTCAACATCTGAATACCACAGCTAGTTAGAACTCCACCCAAGAGATAAAGCTGATCTCAAGCCATGCTCCTCAGAGTCTCACCCTATAGCAAAGTTTAGTTTCAAGCCCAGGGTATGCTGCGGAAACCAGAGACACAGAGGATACACAGTATAGTTACACTGGTTTCCTCAGCTCAGCTGATCATGAGGCATTTGGGAGGGAGCAGTTCTAGCCTTAATGTGTAGAAGGTCAATACATATCCTCTACTCTAGGATAGCTTGTTATCCTAACAGAGCCTTGCAAGAAGGCCAGAGGAGCCACTCTCATACACAATGGCCGCTTATTTTCAACATATGGACCTACAGCTTGTCGCGAGTTCCACCCAGGAAAAGTGAATCTCTCCACATTGCAGTTCATCAGTAAATGCACAAAATGAGAGCCTTCTACTGAGAGTATTCCAACCATTACTGCAGAGACTGGCAAGTTACCAGTGTCATATCGGAGTATGTTTCAAAAACCAGCAAATACCTCAATTATAGACCACATTCTAATCATCTGAATGAATGATTTGAGGCCTCTTTTATGTTCCTGGCAGCAGAAGATGCCCTTATGATGCACCATGATTGAGCAGTGGATGTGATGGAGTCTATTTATAAAGATATTATGGTTAGACTTGTTATCGTCGTGAGACCACGACACCTGACGAAGAACGTTGAGCTGTGTTCGGCCATTGAGGTTTTGCTAGAAAGAATGAGAGCCGCTCACTAATAGTGGTTCTGGTAGTCTCCTCCTCAATGCACCCCTTCTTGCGACTCTTATGATGGATCTCTCGATGCAGAAAAAAAAAAATCATATTACAGGGTTTGCTGATTCCATGACTGAGTAAGGGCTGATTCTTGTGCTTTTACTTTTGAAACAGCTGGCACTCAAAGTTTCCGATCAAATGGGTATGCCTTGGGGATAGCCACATTGCTAACTTTATTTCAGAAGTGTGAGAAGGTAACTCAGCTGTCAAGAAAGTTTACATTGCCAGTCTATCAAATCTGTTTCAAATTTTTACCTATCTTATAAGTTCAAATTAAATACATATGTATATACATATCCTGGCCCAAGGAGGTGTTGCAGGTGTGGCTGTGGTGCCCAGCTGTATCAGCAGGTGACAGACAGGGAGACAGGCTTTAGTTCGCACCAGGACTCTGGGCCCTGTGGAATCCTGGATGATTGATGGTCACACAAAAAAAGATCAGCCGCCTGGGATGAAATCCTGTGATCCATGGCAGAGCCTGGCAAGCTACCTTGGTGTATTCACATGCCAAAACAGTATTAATAATAATGGACTCTATTCCCAATGAATGGAAGACAAACAATGGGAATATCAGTGCTAGAAGTGAAGTGGATATATACATATACATATATACATAGGTTTGATTAATATACACATATATAATGGGAATCAACAGTTATAATGAAAAACACAATATTTTAATGAACAAGCTCTTAATGACTATTCTTCTATGGCAAGCTCTCTGATCTTCTGCTATCCTTTGGTACATTCTGTTTGCAAGGCAGGCACCGAAAGGTGATGTATATGTCTCACCTACTTTCTATACTCAGTTCTAGTCTAACATTGCTATTTTCAACTACTACTTTTAAATTGGTCGAATCTATCATTTAATTGCCTCCTGCCCGCATACACTACTTGTGGTAGAATACAGTCATTGATATGTCCTCCTAGGCCCTGTAGTTATCTTAGCCTCAGATATTAGTTCTTATATTATTGTTTTATATCCCACAAATGAATCTTAGTCATTCTATATCTGTCCTTTATCTTACTAATTTTACTCAGCATAATATTTGTATCCTCAGTGGTGTTGATAAATGTGCATTGGGTGGAAGGATGGGTATGGAACTGTACAAAAGTTGACAATAAATACTAAAAATCATTTAAATTATGAAACTTTTACAGAAACCCAAAAGAACAAATTGACTTGTAATGATCTATTTTCCTAAAGATTCTCTTTACCATTATTTTGGGCATTTCCTTGGATTAATATAAAAATCACTCACCATATCACTCACAGTCTTCTCCTCGTATATTATCGATTTGTTCTCAGCAGGCAATTCAGTAATATTCAATACATCCTGGTAACATGAGAAATAGTCCATGTATCATCCTGTTCAGGAACATAAAGAGCCTCAAACCATTCCATCAGGTCATGGGAATGAGTTCTTATAATTGTTACTGGTATTTGACATGTCAAATATGACACTCTGGTAGATCCCAGGCCCTGCCATGTGGATGGGATACTCTAGTAGTCACCAAAAAACTCGAAAGCAATTATTGATGAATCGCATGGCTGCAAAAGCGTCAGGCCAGTTTCACCTGTGATCAGCCTCTTCTGCTGGGTGGAGCCTGAGGAGTAGGGGAGTCCGGATGTAACAGGAGGCCCTCACTGTGTGAGGGTTCCTCTGGCTTCTTGCGAGCTCTGCTGGGGTAAAAAAAGACCAGGATAGAACCTGCCATCCCTCCTGGACGCCTCGTGATCGCCGCAGGGAGCAAGTGGCAGCTCAACCCAGTGTGTGTGAGTTCTGGATCATAGTTGGCCTGGGCTGGGCCTCAGGTTGCTTTCGCTTCTTCATTTGTAATATGGTGAAATCTCTACTAGAGACACTTTTTTTCCTTTGTGCCTGCTTATGGAAAGAAATTAGGCATTTGAAACAAAACTATTTTATTTCCTTTATTGCTTGTTCGCTTGTTTTGGTCTGTATGTATCTTTGGATCGCTGATAAAGAAAAGAAACCCTGCCCATTTTTACCACTTTCATTGGTGGGTGTGGGGTGGTTGCCTGCTGGTCTCAAATTACTAAGAATTCTCCCCCCAAGTATTTGGCAAGATGATTGTATAGAATCAATATTATGACTGTGATAGCTTTCATGCATTGCAGCAAATGCTGAAATTAAAAGAAAATTTTGAAAATGAAATAAATTTTATATGCCTTCCAAGGAAGAAAAAATAAAAAAAGTGCAATTTATAACAGGTAGAATAAGATGATTATTGCAGCTAAGGTTCAAGTACAAAAATAAATGTAATCCTAATATTTAATGTCAGGGAGCTGAAAATTTTGTTAAGGTAAATGAAAATAGAGAGAAAACTATATTAAATAATTTAATTTTTTCTTATTTACATAGATTAAAAATCTATACAGAAATGATACATTACAGATAGACTTTTGTTGATTTACTCTGATTAGTTCCTTTGCTTACTTTCTTTTTAGGATTTGTTGACAAGAAATATGGGATAAATTTGTTATATGTTTGCCAAGGAGGCTGAGAATGGCCGCACCCTGATGATATTTGTGGTGAGATATGGTACTGCAAAAACATTGTGGTGCCAAAAAATTTAGTCTATCAAGAACAACTTAAGAAATTGTGGGTAGCCCACTCAAAAATAAATAAGTAAAATTAAGAATTCCCAAAACAAGCAACAAAATAAAATAAATTAGAACTCATAATAAATCTCTAATGACTTTTAACAAGCAACTTAATTTTCCTATCTTGATACTCAGACTTATAAATGAATCACTGTCTTTATGTTTGTAAAAAAGTAATCAACCTAACAATACAACTAAAATAGATTTTATCCATAAAGATATTAGAAGGCTAACTGTTCAATACCAAGATTCCAGCCTTGCTAGACTTTGATCAAAGTTTTCTTCATGTTTTTCTAATAGCCATTTTCTCTCTTTGATAATTTTTAAATTTTTAATCATCAGAATTACAAAGTGATCCAGTATTAAGTTTCCTATATACAGGTACGAGTAACAACCTTTCACTAGTGTCCATTTCCCTCCCACCAATATCCCCAGTTTCCTCCCCTTCCCGCATCTTGCCTCTAAGAAGACATTTTTCCCTTCCCGCCAAATGACCTTGTAAGTTCCCACATCCGACTACCCTCCTGGTCAGAACTCCTACCAGCAGATCAGAACCCATCACTTTGCCGGGCTCATGCTGTCGCGTAGGCAGCTCGGTTCATCAATAAATGCTGTATTTAGACGTGACTACAAGAGTATGCCACCAGCACGGCAAGCCTGAGCTGCCCGTGCCATATTTGATATGCCAAATACCAGTAACACTTATGTTAGGTAATTCTTATGACCTAATATAATGGTTTGAGGCTCTTTTTATGTTCCTGAGAGAGAGTGCCCTTGGGCTTCACATAGCATGAGACAGGACATATGGAGATGTTACTGAGCCCCACTCTAACAAATTCGATGATGAATGGAAGATAGTGGATAGTGATTTTCTTTGGTAAAAACACCCATCTCTACTATTGGTTGTGCTCTGGGATCACTTTTGTGGACTTGGAGACACATGGATGACAAGGATTGAACCATACTATGTCTCTGACTTTCCATCTTCTTTTTCATAACATGATTTTGTTAGTATGGAAAGGTGTGTTAAAGTAGAGATAAGAGAAAGAGAGAGAGATCTTAGATGGCCAGTAATCCTCTCATGAGGAACCTATCCTCATTTCACCTATAACCTAAATGGAACCATACTTTGATTACAGTTCACTTCTCAAAATTTAGAATATTGTGTTAATATAGGGAATAAAGCAGTATAATTTGCTAAAAGACAAACAAAAAGATTGATATATTCCAAAAGTGGAAGAAATAATTAGTGCTGATAAAGGGACAGTAATTAGTGAATTTCGAACCTGGAAGGGGAAGGAAAAAGAGAGAGAGAAAGGAAAGAAAGAACCTGATATAGAGGCGGGCTGGGAGAGGGCAGGGGAATCGACGTTGTAAGAGATGGATCCTGGTGGAGGGATGGTGCTGGAGCACCAGTACGACCAAAACCCAAATATGAACTCTTTTGTAATTGCATATCTCATGGTGGATAATAAAATAACTTAAAACTATACCCTGAGATAATAAAACACTAATTTCAGTTAATAAGACCAAAAAAAGAAGTTAGATGAATTTGATAGAGGTTCACTAAGCAGTTCTGTATAAATATTGTATGTCAGGAAGAAATAAAAGGTAGTTTGGGTTGATTAGTTCACTGAACTATGCACCAAAAGGTAGGTCAAAGTGAGCCAGGTTAGTGCCAGCCTTACATGGTGTCGCAGGTCAAGAACCTACAAGCAGATAGATGTTAGAGGTTATTTAGTTACTCAATACACACCCATATTGAGAGGGTGCTTAGATTTTAAATTTTAATAATGATATAAGACAGAGTTGTGAAATGTGTCCTATGATTTTGGATGAGTTGATTTGGCTCTTGTATTTGATCGAATCAAGCCATATCAATGTTATGCAAGATTGTACATTAACATATAATAATTATGATTTGGAATTAAAAGTTTAAGAAAAAATGGGAAAATGAACAAAGTTGGTCATATTCAAGCTCCAACACAAGATTAACAATATTCCTATAATAGACAGCATAGACAAAGTGACAATCAAATTATTGAGCCCTGTGTAGGCCTCAGGATTTTGCAAATCAATCTATTGTCCCCAGAAGTGAAACAAAATAGGAAGACTACTATGTTATTTAATTTGGCTGCAGGAAAGTATAGATTAAATGAGTCATTCATATGAGTTCATGAAACAGTCATGCACCTAAGTCCCTGACCTGAACCAATTTATATATCTAGAAAATCAGTAAAGAAAAGCAGGGACCTACTTACTCACTGGAATCATCACTAAAAACTAGAGCTGAGAGTTCCAAGAGGTGCTCAAGGGCCTGGAAGCCACTCCAATAGTGCTCTAGGGTCACTATAGTTATGCCTATTGGTATGGATAGGCCATTAGTGACATAAGTTGAAACTCAGAGCGTCTCCACAGGTATCACCCTGCCAATTGTCTAACCAATTGCCACATTTTTGGAAGTTTATTTTTAGTCCAGTATTACCCCAGAAAGATCCTTAGTAACTTAATAATGTAATGGTGCACTGGGGGAAGAATAGATGTAATAATGATTTAGGTAGTAATCTTGGTACGTTTCTGGACTGTTGCTAATTAGAAATTAAAATGACATGTCAAAAGACCAATCCTCATAGGGACTCATGAAATATATTATCAACAAACTCAGGTGTTGCAGGACTCTCTTAAGGGCATTTGGCCCAAAACATTAGCGCACACCAGCGCCTAGGTGAGGTGCAGGGAGTGGATTATAAGGACTATTTAATACTCCTGCTTTCCATAACAATGAAGGAAGGCCTGAGTTGCATGGTAAACCACGGTTTTCACTCTCCCCGCTTCTCTTAAAGCTGTTGCTCACAGAGCGGTCGCCTGCTTGGAAGTGTTCTTCCTCTTTCCAAAGCCTATACACGTGGTGGTCGCCATCTTGGCCTAACACGTGGCTGGGGTTCTAGCCTGGAATCCTAAGCATCGGGGTTTTTCCTTTTTGCTGATTTGTATGACTGAACCTGATGAAGTAAAGCCTTTTAAAACCTCATCGGATCCCTGAGTGCTCATCCATTCCCGGCCCAGGTAGAAGGGTGTGCAAACTCGTCGCACACGGGACCCCCGCGGAGCGCCCGACACTTCAGGTCTTGCAACAAAAATATAAATGGTAGCCCACTATACTCCTTCTACCTCCTGCTATTTTTTGCCTATTTGCCTTTGCAGAAGATATCTGATATTAAAACAGCAATGATAATATAAAGCTCACCTGGGTGATAATTTCATTATAGCTACTTTTACCAGTATGTGTTTTCATTGCTTGAACAAAATCATACATATGTGGATGTCTGATAGGCATCTTTGATTGGATTAATCCTTTATCTTGCACCTGGATAATTAAGACCACCAGAAGTACTTTGTTTCTAGCTGGCAAAACCAACAATATGCATTCACTGTTTACATCAGGAAGTATATTGACTCTCCAGTCCTTCTACAGAATTTAATTTGCAATGATCTTGAGAGCCCTTTCTTTCTCCTCCACAAATTATTATACTAGTCTGTCGTTGATGACATTTTTGCTGATCGCATCTTTGTTCTGTAACTCCTCCAGATTTATTGATAAGACAGGTTGAAATAAATTTTATAAACATTCGTGTTCCTTCTATCTCTCTGGATCTTTTAGGAGTCCCTTTGATGTGATATATTAAGATATTCCTTATAAGAGAAGGACAGTTACTTGCACCTGATCCTTCCCAATGACTAATGATTTTGTTTTGAATTTGGAGGCAGAATATTCCTATTTTGAGATTGTTACTATGGAAGACAGTAAAACAGAAAAAGGGCTTTGTTTCGAGTATGGCCTGAATAGAGAAAGCTCTACAAGCCCAGCATACGCGTTGAAAATGTGCCTTTGTTCTTTGTGTCACTGATTCACAGATCCAAAAGACCATGAAGTGGCAAGTGGAAGGTAAGGACCTTGTTGTCTTTGGCAGGCCCCCTTTACGTTAATCACATAGTAAAACCCTTTGATTTTGGAGCAGACCCTCAATACTAGTCTCTGAATAATGTAGTCTTCTTACCTGAAACTGCTTTTGATCAACTGTTGAGTTTTAAATAGAAACTGAACACATAAACACACCCAGTTACCTTATCACCCATACTGCCTTATTATAAGTGAGATTCCGTGATAAACCTAGGAAGTGTATGTACAGCAACACTGCACCATCAAATAGGCATGGTGTATATTAGATCATACCTGGGAAGCCTTGAAGGCCCAGGTAATTTGCAGGAATGTGTTAAGCAATGTCTGTGGTTTGTTGCCACTTCTTTTCCCAGACTGTATCTATGCACCCAATAGGGAGTTATGATGTGAATCTTGACAGAGGAAGCGAAGTTTCCTGGTGTATAGGGATGGTTCTGCAGGGTATACTGCACATAGTAAAGTGGTAAGAAAATCTTTCAGGGAGAGGAAGGGGAAGATATATAAGAAGTGGGTATCTATTTTTTCACTCTGATGGAAAGGTTCCATACATGTTCATAAATACTGATTCAGACTGGCTGAGTTTTGAATTATAGAAACCCGCGCAAATATACCAGAAACAGTCACAAAGAACTTATAAAGGTGCTGTGGGGCTAGTAAAAAATGTGTGTTCTTGTGAATGTCTGCTGACTCCCAGCAAAATTTTATTTTAATGATCTGGTAGGTCTTCTAGATTATGCACCTATTCTTTTTCCGCAGTCATCCCTGTCATTACTTCAAGCCGAATGATGAGGATGGAGTAGAAGTTATGCATTGGGCTTGGAAAGCTAGAATTCTACTTACTAAAGGTGATGAGCATCAGTCTGTCGGTATTAGAGGACAAACCTTAAACATTATTCACTGGAGGGATCAGCCAGTTACCTTATATATGGCTGATTACATTGAACTGCATCAATCATGGGAGAGGTAACATGTTGTCCTTTGAAAAATATTTTATTCTGTATATGAATTTCCTTTCCTGTACAGAATACTTTTAAAAACCACTATTCCTGATCTACAGAATGTTTCGCTTCAGAATACAGCAATAGTCCTAATCGCAGATGTGAAGCAAAATGAAAACGATTGACCTTGTCTCTTTGTACAATAAAAGATGTTTAGTAAGCAATCTGAAACAGGATGCGGGTGAAAGATGCCCTGTCTTTATTTTATATAGCAGGGACAGTTTTTCACACTTAAGTGTTGTTACCTGTGGAGTGGCAAAAAAAAGATTTTAACATTTTAATTTGGGGTTAAGTAACACCCAACAATGCTCAGGGGGTTACTGTTGGCTCTTGTGCTCAGGAATCACTCCTGGTAGTTCAGGGACGAGAGGTATGAGAGAATTTAGCCTGGATTGACTATATATATACACATATATGTACATAAACACATGTATTCATATATATGATTACACATATACATATATATATATGTATATATATATATATGGCAAGTGCATTATCAGATATTTATTGTCATAAAGAAGCATAATGGATACTTTGAACAC